>VZTA01012259.1:9192-114038 GCA_013398855.1 Mohoua ochrocephala | reverse complement strand
CCATTACCCCTTGTCCTATCAAAGAAAGAAGATACCGTGTCAGCTCATTGCTGCCTACTGAAAATCAGCCACAGTGGAGTTGTTCCAGAGCTAAGCTGTCCTGACAAAGTAATATGAGCAAATAATTAACCAGCTTTTATTAAGCCATGTGTTTCAGCAGCATTTTCCACTCTTGTGTGGCCCTAATCAAGAGCCGGAGCAGGGAATGTCAGTGAACTCCAGACACAAGAGACCAGTTAGCATTTGAATGTATGAACCAGCCTCTGAATTTCCCAGTTTTATGTTCAGTGACTCTCAGTGGCACAGGTCCAACTGATGTGCAATTCCACTGACTGCAACAGCTCCTGTGGATTTATCCTGGGGAGGTATTTTGTGCAAAAGGATTAACTCAGATGGGAACTTTCCCCTGAAACTAGTGGAATAAAAGAAATAGTGACACGGAAATCCTATTAGTGGTTCCTGGCATTATTAACAAGATAAAGACAACCACTTTCTAATAATCTGTTTACTAAACCCTAATGGTTGTTTCTCCCCTGGTTCACACGGGCACTGATCCGTGTGGGGATCATGGAGCACATTAATCACGTCTGGGAGCAAGGGTTGTTCCCAGGTGTTTTCTATCCTGCAGCTTCCAGGTGGGCAAGGTGAACACCCCAAGTAGTTCCAGGAGGAGGTGTCTAATTCCTGGCACTGAGTAGAAGTTGGAATTGAGCTACTGAAGCGTGGTGTCTGCTCCAACAATTCAGAGCAATAACTCACCCACAGACTGCCCCATCTGTGGGACCAGCTGACACGGTGATGTCAAGAAGTGAAACAGTTCAGTTTACATTAACAGATACAGTGTTTTTCTGAAGTGGCATTTAGAATAAAAAGCATCATCGGTAAAAATTTGCATAGATAACTAAAACCTTTTATGAAACACAATGTTCTGCATTTTCAAAATGTCACAGAGCAACCCTTTAAAAAAATTTAAAATAAAGCAAGTGATGACCATAAGCCTTCTTCATTATAGTGAAAATGAATCTACAAATACTTAAAATAGTTGCTTTGGTCTATTACATTTATTTTCCTAACAGTCTTAGATGCCAGAAAGACTTCTTAAAGGTTTTCTGGGATAGAAACCAGCAAAAAAAGAAAAGCATAGCCATGTGCATTTAATTGTAAGTTATGCATGTTATGCACTTTAAAATATGCATTTTCAAACAGATCTTGGAACACTTTACATTGTTGATACTATTAAAAAATGAATATAAATGAAAATGGCACTATAAATAAAGGATTTTTGCCAGCCACTATTAATATTTAAAAACCATGTGTGGAGTTTTATTAACTTGAATAAGGACTCTTTTTTAAAACTTCATTTGCATAAATTAAACATTCCCTTGCTATTATAGATACTTTTCCTTTTTTTTGCTTCAGTTGTCTGATTATCCAAAAGAGAAAAAAAAGGAAAAAAAAAAAGAAAGAAAGAAAAAAAAGAAAAAAAGGGGGTGATGGGCTGCAGGGCAGATAGATTTCCTGCAGACAAATTCTAATAGGCCTTCCAGATATATAGCATCTTGTTAAAAATTCATGCAGGCCAGAATACTAGAAGGTCAGAAAATGTCTTTGAAATTCTGCCAGAGCTCTTTTTGATAATTCATTCAGGTTTTAAAAGGGAAAATTCCTCATTAGAAAGAACCTAATGCTTATTAATTTATACTCCTAAGGCAGAGGCTGAATATTAAGCGGTGGACTCTGTTAATCCATTTATTAAATATCAAAGACCATATGTTTTCACCCTGTGTCCTTGCTTATTGATTAATTGCTTTAGACCTATATGGGTAAAAGCAGAATAAAGGAAGTCTCTAGACACTTTCCCAAGCTGGTGGAAACTGTAGCACTCTTTTGTGTAGTACATACCTTACAGAACTCAATCTCCTTTGCCTTCAGGTACACGTCTGTAATCTACTGGATATGGCTGAATAAAAGTTCCCTTTGCTGAAAGTTATCATTTTGTGCCAAAGGGTAAGTAAAATACCTCCTACAGCACCGATTTCTGCTTCGCTGGTGAACACATTAATGGCCATGAAGTATCAGAAAGGCTTCTCCGTGCTCCAGAAACAAACAAAAACTTCTCTGCTCTAGGCTGGCGCAGAGCGAGGATCTGAGCACTTTCCCCACTCTTACAACTATTTCCAAGAACCCTATTCAACTGCGGAATTCCAGGCACAGTTCAGATGTGTCCTGGTTTTGGCTGGGATAAAGTAAATTTTCTTCTTAGAAGTGCTTACCCCAAGTGAGTGACTTTTCAGTTTCCCATGCTCTGACAGTGAGCAGGTGGACAAGAAGACTTTCAGGAGCATGGCCAGGACAGCTGACTGGAACTGGCCAAAGGGATATTCCACACCACAGAACACCGGAGTATAAACAAGGGGGAGTTGGCCAGAAGCCATTGCTTGCTGCTCAGGACTGGGCTGGGTGTAGGTCAGGGAGTGGTGAGCAGCTGCCAGGTGTTATTTCTCTTCTTTTCATTAAAATTATTACTATCATCATTATTATTATTAACATTAGCATATTTATTATTTTTTTCTTATCTTACAGTTACCAAGCAACCTCCATTCTGCCCAGAACCCATATATTACCAAAGCACAAGGCAACAAAAAGCAATAGAAATGCTGAAGTTTTCAGGAAATCTGTGTTTTACTGGAGTATTTTGTCATAAGGTTTGGTGCACGTACATCTTCCACTTCATGGTATCACTCTCAAATGAGAGAGGAAGAAAGGCAGGATCATGTTCACTTTGTAGTGGTATAAAAGATGACTGAAGGTGACACTGGCTCAAGCAGAGTCAAGACCTAACTACGAATCTTTTTCTCAAATCTAGTGAACATAAAAGTAAAACATTTTCATTTCTTATGACTAAGGATAAGAATTAAAAAAGGATCATTTCAGGTACATTAAGAAGTTGATGTCAAGAATGACTACTGACACAGAGAAGTATGACATTAGAGAACAGAACTGCTTCCCAAGTGATTCAATCTCCCTTCACTGAAAAAAGGAAAAAAAAAAATAGAAGCTTGTGAGCAAAGAGCCAAACCACAGACCACAATCAAAATTAACACCTTCAAGATCATCAAGTAATGCTGATTCACATCCCCTTGTAGAAAGCAGAAAAACACGAAAGCAGCAAGCACTGGCATAGGCTGGCCTGGCAAACCTCTTTCCCTGACTGCAGAGGGGAAAAACCCCTCTTGGAGTGGGTATCCTCAATCCCTCTGCACGTCTGACTGTCAGAAGCTTTCAAGCCAGAATTACATGGTTAACAAGAAAATGATTACTCTTTTTGCCTTTTGAAGATCGGGTAATGTTTATCTTACTGCTAATTTTCAGTTGCCTGCTAACATGGTTTAGAAGTTCACAGAGACTTTTGCTTCTTTCCGGAGTGCTTCAGTAGTCAGCAGACAACTAACGAGATGGCAGATGAGTACTGACAGAGTTGAAACAACATGTTGTACGGGGGAAAAAACCTGTGTAGCGACAAAGTGAGGAAAATCCACAACAAAAAGTGCGCCTGTAACAGACATCGAATGAGGCCACTTCAAATGGACACAGTGCAGAGGACTCTGAGGTGTTTTTCTTCTTGTACAAGGGCTGCTGTGTGCAGCCACTGCTCCTTCTGCTAATTCTTGCTGCTCTCTCTGTTGTGGCAGTACAACTATTTGTGTGACTGTGAAGTGAATCAGATCAGGGAATTGGTCCAAGTTAAAAATAACCCAGAGGGGAAAAAAAAAAAAAGGAAGGAAAAAAAAAAGAAGAAAAACTCAAAGCAGCTGCCACTGGAACCAAAAAGAAATGTCAGGCAAGTCACAACCTTGCCAAGGTCTCTCCAGAGCCACAGTTTCAGGACAGTTAGATTGGCATTGCATCTGAGACCCACAGCCTGCACAGACAGCAGCACATGAGCCTGTCCTGTCACAGGGACGTGATGGACGCAGGCAAGAGCAGGATTTGAAAACCTGCCCAAAACACCAGCACTGGGAGTTGGGGTTATAAACACACGAACACAAGGTGTTAAACCATAATTTGAGATGGACAGAGCACGGACAGCGCAAGTCTCACTGTTGCCCACACTTCAGTAATTCAGATAGTTAAGGTGCAGATCTGCTGTTTCCAGTTGGACTTGCAGCCACCACCAAACAGCCACCTCAGGGTGCTCTTCTCACAAGCAGGATTTTAAAAAATCAAAACCAAAACAACTACGCCCCATACGCACCAGGACACCCTCAGTGCTCCTTAGGTTGGTGGTGGGGAAGAATGTTCTGCATGTGACCATTCAGAATCTGTATGGTAAAGGCAGAATATTTGTCACCAGAATCTAACCCTTGCCAGTAAAAATGAAACACTGGATCAGTTTCAGTGATTCTCGCAGGCAGAATGGCCTCACTTCTCACCAAGCTGAGGTCTACTTTACATGCTATTATCCTAATTCTCTGGGAATACAGCAAAGCCTCTTCCCGCTTATAACATGAACTTCAGCATGGCATTTAGTGACAGTCACCTGCTCAGCACAGCACAGATAAGTTTGGAATTTATTGCACATTTTCTGAGCTCAGCAGACAAAGCCTTCCTGCTGGACAGTCTGCTGAAAATGCCCAAACCCCATCTATAACATAAGCCGAATGGCTTCCTTGTGAATGAAAAGAATTTATTAAGATTGTATCATACAGAATCTATTTGGTGTCTGTCTCTATGGTGTAGATAACAGTTCCTGATGATAATAAGCTCAGCCTTAAATGCACACATGCCATGATCATGCTGTGTAAGTTTAAAAATGCTACTTGTCTGCCTGCCTGTTTAGCTGGCAGCTTTACCCACCAGGAACACAAATGATTTAAAACCCAGATGCTGAGCAATTTGAGATGCAGAAGCACCCTACAGTGAAGCAATTATTGCCTTGGAGGGTCTTATTATCCTCATCATGACATGAATTCCACACAAAGTAAACATGCTTTCATTGTTATGTATTTCCCAAACTGCAGTATTGTAAAGAAAAGTTTTGAAAGGAGGTTCTCCTCCTCAAATGTAAATCTCAGCAACTTGTCTCCTTGGTAAGAGAGACAAATGATGCCTGCTATTTTCCTGACATATTATATTGTATTCCCCTTCCCAGCTCCTCTGGTTTAAGGAGAATAGAGCCTCCAGGGCTCTTGTAGCCATTTTAAACCGAGTTCATGCCGACTGTCTTGCGGAATAGATTTCAGAATAAAGCAAAACCTTCTTTTCATCATAGAACAATGCACTTGTAGAACACTACCATCTTACCGTTGCACTATACTGTACACTTGTTTCCCAGTGCTAATTAAAATGTATTGAGACAAGCATCCTCTTGAATTAATGAAACCCCAACAATTGCAGACCTGGCACCTTTGGCACCATCTGATCATACCCAGGTCACCTGACCATAACTCAGAAATGCAGTTTTCAGGTATTTACAGCAAAGCAAGGACATGGATTAGCAAATTGCTGCATGCATGTTTACAAATGTATAGAATTCCTTTAAGAAAACTGCAGGGCCCCATATTCTTTCTTGAATGATACCAAAAACCCTTGCCAAGTCATTCCAAACTTAAAGATTAATTGACAGCATTGTTTAATCCATACATTGATCACTCTGTGTCCTTCTGGGCAATGCATAAAGGACAGCCATATAGGTTTGGACTTTGCTTGTTTTACAATACAGCAAGTACCTAAAAGAGGAAAATGCTAAAGTAACAGCTCTGTATGGGAGCACGTGTGTGCAAATTGTGAATCAAAGGCTTATCCCTTCTACTTTCAGCTGCTTCCTACATTCTTAAGACCAAAACCACACAGAATAAAGGGAAAAGAAACCTGAAGACATTAGTTTGCGTATGAAGTGAATGGGCATTACGATAGGCAATCATTGCAGTAGTTAATGCTTAGGTCTGTATTTTACCCGAAAATAACTGAGGCTTTTAAGGCTACTTTTTTTTTTCCCTAAATTACACAATAAATTCCAAAATAGTTTTTGAGAGCATTCCTTTTCCTGAGAGGACATAAATTCACAAGACCTCTTTTGTAGGTGCATGCCCCTAACCATTATGCTGTTACATATCTCAGTTACTGCAGACACGCTGGGGTCAGTCTCAATTCTTCCTGTGGAAGACATTCCACTAAGCATGACAGCCACAAAGAGGAGGGAAGACTGAATAACTACAAAGACTCCTTGCTACCAAGGTAGAAAATAAGATTCCTAGTTTCTGATGCAGCAGCTCACTCCATTACACAAAGTAAGACAGGTTCAACTGAAAGGGAAAAAGCTGCACCTAGAATATGATATTGCAGGTTCATTTAGCAATTTGGGAATTCTGGGAAACGGGAGTGTAAATTCCATCCTACAAAACAAGCAGCATAATTAGTTAGATTTTAATTAAATAGGATTCAAACTGAATTCTCAAACAGATTCAGATCAGAAAAAAAACCATATTAACTATTCTAGAAAAATATTTGCTTATATGCACCTGAAATTTGAATCTGTGATTTTTTTCATTTGTTAATTCTGCCCAGATACATCAGCTGGAATCTGTAGGTTTCACAGCAGTGCAAAGACAATGCTCTGAGTATGGCACTGCATTGTCCCACGCCTGTGCCTGAGCCTCAAGTGTGAGCCAGGAATAGTTACTCTGATAGAAGAGCTCCTGTGCCTTAGGTAATTTAGAGAAAAAAAAATCAATTCAACTATTTAAATTCAGGGACAGCTCTTTATTGTAAAGAGCAGCAATAAATTTAAGAGCATACAATATTTTAACCATTCTAGATGAATGTATGAAACTATGTAGTTGGCAGTCAATTCTGAGTTTCAAATACTTCCATTTTCTTATCAGCTGAATCCCAAGATCAGCCAAGTTCTCCACTTGATCAGAATCAGCAATCTGACTACTGAGAAAGTGCACAGAGCATTTTATTACTCAAGTGAAGAAAATGATCTAATCTCTTCATGGTGCACATTCATCACCACCAGGAAGGAGGACGGATGGTAGGAGCACTCTCCAGAATGCTTCACTTCTGCTGTCAAGTTGCAGCATATTCTGCTTTATCAAGATACTTAGCTCTTAATAAATGCCTAATAAGAACAAAATCAGTCCTATTATTACAGTTAATGGGTTTTGTTGATGCCAGTGGAGAGCAGGAATATGATTGTAATTTCAGGCTGAAAAATTCCAAACCGAAATGAATGCTGGCTGCTCTGCAGCCATCACAAAGGCACGGCATCCTTCTCTCCAAGGTGTCCTGGTGCATGCACGCTGGGGCACCAGACAGCGCAGGTTAAATAAGCAGCAAATTAAAGCAAGAACAGAACAAGCTGTTCATTATCTGAGTAATACTAATCAATTTTTATATGTCGGAAAACAGAACAACAACAAAGATTTTGTAAATGACCTTGTAACTCCTGAATATCCTCTTTCATGTTCAGCCATGAGTTGCCCAGTGTCTGCCTCTGATTTGTTGGGAATAGCCAACAAAATATTTAGGGCTTTTCAGGAGGTTGAGGCAAGAGAACACAGAAGTACAGTTCCTTAGTATGGCTTTCAACACAAAGGAAAATAAGTTATCATTGTAAAAAGGAGAATTGAAGCACAGAGTTACTCGGTAAATCCTCCCCACTCACATCACAAATGAAACCACCTGACAGCAAGGTTACTGAGACCAAACTTTGTCCTCTGCATCACCTTTCATGCACACATGTCCATCTGCTAAACCTGGAGCTGGCATGTGCACCATCTGTGCTTAGCACAAGAGGGAACTGAGACTCCCTGGTTCTACAGAGGATTATAAAATTAACACAGGGGCAGAGCCTACGCTGCCCAAGGAAAGAGTCACCATAATTTTTGTTTCTTTATCCACCCAGTCAATCATCATATCTCCTACCTGACACAGGGCATAAATCTTAAATTCTTTCTGTATAGTTGTTCCAATCCTTTTGTACAGTTACTCCACTCATGTTCAGTTGCAGAATTATTTAGCAGATCTTTGTTAAACTAATTTATTCACACCTAACCTCCCACCGTTTGCACCTGTGATTATTTTGGTCCAATGCATCTTGCTGCTACTGCTTCTGGTTTATTGTCAGCTCAGGCTTATAGGTATAGCAATTGATTTGTCTTACCTCTTCCCTGTATTTCATGCCCTAATTTTCAATTAATGCCTATTCATTAGTACTTTTTCTCCATTAAAAATCCACAGGCTTTTTTTGTTGGTGACTTTTATTGGCCCGCCATAAAGAAGGCTCTGCTTTTTACATGTCAGCCAGGCCTGATTTTGTATTACTTCTGGCAGCAATAACTAAGCATGTGACACGGCCTTTGTGTGACTGATGGATGTCGTGTGACACAGGTACGAGGCAGAAGTGAAAGGGGAAGGACACAGAGAGAAATATTGGTCCTCTCTGTTTAATACCCACACATAACAGAGTCATAGCATGTGGCAGGAAGAACGGACCCCTGCACCTATCCACCATTATCTCTGGCAGAAGTTTAAGTACAGATCTGCCATTCATTTACCCTGCTCCCACTCCTGTTTAATTGCAATCCTAGATTGTGTGCAGCACACTCGCCTGAATAATATGTGGAGAACAAAAGCTAATGAAAGCTAGATGAGAGGGCTCAGAAAAAAAACAGTGGTGAGAAAAAAAATTGCATGGTGGGAATAAAAACCATCTGTTTAGGAAAATTAAAAGAAATAAATGCCAAAATGGCTCAATTCCTTAGTCAAATTGATATATGTTAGCTAGACTTCAGCACTTGTTCATACTTCTCATTGCAACAAATGTTAGGTAACATGGTGTATTTTTGTTTTCTGTCATTGACCTCTGGGAAAGTTAAATGACACAATACTCTCTGCAGGCTAAGAATACCTCTTCTGGACCGTCACTGCGGCTAGACTGGTGCAGAGCAACTTTTTGAATGATGGTAACCTTACTTTGAGCCTGACTTGTTAAATTTATTCAATACTAAATGTTAAAAACACGTTTTGTGCAGAAAAAAATTCGTTGCTGGGTGGTGAAAGGAAAGAGGTCTAAGAACTCTTCTGACAGGTCACCAGATGGAGTGGGGACACTCTGAGCCAGGGCTGTGCTGCATTCTCACACGGTAACTGAGAGGGACAGCTAAATGATAGATGCCTTGGCTGAGCATCAAGATGCGCTGTTGTTCTCTCAGAAGATCAACAAAAGACCATCAGGCATTCTCTGACAGCGGAAGCTGCATGATCAAAATGCAGTTTAAGATGTTAATCAGAAAATGGAACGATAAACCGAAGCGCAGCAGTTCCTTTCACTCTTGCTGCCTCTGCAGCCTACAAGAGTTTTGCCACTGATTTCAAAAAGAGCAAAACCAGGTAATTATAATGCTTGTGGCTTACAAAGCCCTCTACCTTGATGAATAAAGCTCCTCAAAGTGAAGCACTTCAGGGACTTTTCTACAGTCTCCTTCTACAAAAGAATTTATTTTATAGAATTGACACATTTTTTATTAAAAAAATCCAAAAACACATGAAAATGAAAGAGTCAAAACCAAACATTTCAAGGATCTTAAATCATTTTGCACTAGACTATAAAGCTTCTTCACAGCAACAACAGAGAAATTACCTCTTTTAAACTATAGCATTATTACTATCTTATATATAGCCCCGCAGTAAGAAAGTGAGTCAAAGATGAAAAAAAGGCTTTTTTAAAATTTCCATTTTAATTATTACTCTACAAAGGACCTTATTCAGAGAAGCCTTTAAGTAGAAAGGATCCTTCAGGTTAAGAATAAGTCTCATCTTTGACTTGAATGGAAACTAAGGAGATTCCTAAAGTTAAACGTGATCTTAAGCACTGCCTTCAATTAGCGGCTTATGAGGCACCGTCTCTGTTCAGTGATTTTTTTCTGGTTCTACCCTGAATCTACCAAGATGTACACAAGCACCTGTGTTTCAGCATGTACATTAGGCATAACACACTTGGGGACGTTCTAAAAGGTTACAAAAAACTCAGGGCAATTTGATAACACAGGTAAACCTGTAACAGAGGTAAATCTGGCTTTACTGATGTGAGGATATTTAAGAAAGCTTTACTCAGGCAGGGGCAGAACAGTGCTATGGGCAGCACAATGAAATCTCGTAGTTGCATTTTGCCAGTCTCAGACAAAGGCAAAAGCCAGTTTTGAGATTATAAATCCAAGAAAATCAGCAAACATTTTTATTTAAATTCTACATCTACGTAGTCAATTGGAACATTTTCTCTCCCCAGGGACCATGCAGGCTGTAGCAACATGACTTTCCTTGGATTTGCTTCTTTGGCCAAGTAAGAAGAGATGAGAGAGCAAAGACTTAATGGAGCTACAGTAAAACTTAGAATAGATGACCGAGAGACCCCTCATTGGGTGGATTCAGACCTGAGAGTGCCAACGAAGGGGTTTTAATGATGTGGCAATTTTTGACACAGGTGCAGCCTTCATTTCCAGAAGGATGATCTGTTACCCTAAGTAGGAAACAACACTCTGCAAAAAATCTAGCACTCTTGTGGTGCCCTTCTCATATTTTCTACTCCTTTGTGTCCAACATCAAATACCTTTGAAAATTTGGGTGTTTGAAAAAAATAAATTAGATCTCTGGGACCCTGTCTGGATAGTACACACACTTAGAACTGAAAAAACTGCCAGCCAGAGGGACCTCACTGGAAGGCTGAATTTAGGACTGAATTTACAGAGGGACTCAAGTGAAGACAGCAGAGCAATTTCCAGGTTCAATGCCATACTGTATGTGGATACATCTAAAATCCTTCATTAGCGATCAAATATATGTCAGAATAATCTGTGCAAAATTATGGCCCTAGTAGAAAGGGATGAAGTGTGGGTAAGTGTTCATAAATCAGATGTAGAAATGAAAATTAAAATTGTAAATTTTGACCTGGCACATCCTGCATTTACAAAAGCTATCAAAATACAGCCATCTCTTTTCACTGGGCTGGTTTAACTACGCACCTTTAAAGGCAGGAAGAAATGATGCAAGTACATTTCTCGTTAGGATTTGCTTAAATTAATATAGCAACCTCTATCTCTACATGCTTGTATTTGTAATTTACTACAAAATTCCTTAATTTCTCATGACTACAAGCATGAATGTGAAAATAAATATTAATATCCCAAAAAGAGTTTCAGACCGGATGTAATGATTCCTGTGGAGCCATTAAGTTTCATCATTTCCATAAATTCAGTCTCCATGCAATGAGCACTTTATGAAAGGGCATTTAATTGCCTGATAAGATATAGTGGCTCCTCTGCATCAATAATAAAGTCAATAATCTGCATTTTTTAAACCTCTCTAAATATCCATTGATGCAATAGGTTGTTGCAGTACTAAAGTCCTCCAGGCCCACTGGATCACTAATATAAAATGTTTGAAGCCATTAAATATACATTTAACATGATAGAATTTTATGAGTCTATTGGAGGTCAATGCTGTAAAATTATACCTCTAAAAATCCTCCTCAGAAAGTAATTTATGGCATAAAATATGTTTATTAAAAGTCCCTGACTACAGATTTATGTGATTTTATGTGAAGACTGCAATTGAATATGCTTCGGGACCAGTCCTGAGAACACTTTCCATGAAGTTCAGAGCTTATTACCCTACATAATCCCTCCTGGAGTTAATTGAAATACTCCCAAGAGTAAAGTTACTCATAGTCAAGAGTATTTGTAGCTTCATGCCCTTAAACTTGTTTCCACAGCTCTCCCTCTGATTCACTGTGTGATCTAGCAAGTCATTAGATTAGCAGTGCTTATCTGAGAAAGGGAACCATTTAATGGATAAAAGGTAAGATAAAATGTATATTTGCAATGTACTCAGGTGCACAGCACTGTTGGTGCTAACTGTTGCTAGTTCTGCAGCTCCAGTTTTAATAATCAACTATGACAGTGGGAGTGAACAATATAAGAACGAAAAACCTTCTCAGACCAAATGAGATATTGAAATCTTTTTGGATCATACCTCAAAAAAATCAAAATTCCTCCCATCCTGTGCCCTAAGCACCTTCCTCAGCTGAAAAAAAAACTCCAAAACCATTAGTCATGCAAGGCTGTTTCTAGAATACTTTCAGCGCAATGCAATATTTATGAAAAAGCTTTGCTTTTCTGCTGAAAATAGTCACAAAACTTCCCCACCCCTCTATATAACCCCGTAAAAAATGTCCCAGAAGTCCCTCCTTCTGTGCCACTGGAGCAGTTGGTTATTACTGCACACAGCAAAAAGCCATTAGTGAACTGCTTAACACTGTTTTCATTTATGTGCCTGTGTAAAGGTTGGAAGGAAATGGATAATTTTTACATTAATTTAAGATGCAGCTTGGAGCGTGTACTAAGGAACTCAAACATTCCCACCACCACGGCATGGGAGAAAGTTGACCTCACAGTAAATTAATGAAGAGTTTATCATCAGCTAATCTTGCAAGCTGGTTAAAGAGGTGCAGTTTGGCACCCAGGCAGGGAATGGTCCCACTTTGTCACGTGTGAACATCGCTGTCTAAACTTTAGGAAGGATAACCAACACTCCTCATGGAGGACTGCTGATCTCCTAATCTCCCTTTCACTTGTGGCTCAAGAAAACTCCTTAAAGGTGAAGTTTTGGGAAAGAGATAAATATGGTTGGATCTCCCCACTGTAACAGCAGAGGATTTACATATCTGTGTAGGCTTTTGCTCATTCTAAAATCAAATTCTTTAGAGATACAAGAATTTTTTTAAGTACTGAGGCCCATCTGCCTGGCTTGCCAGCACATTAGCAGGATGATATAAGGGATATGAGGATGATAAATAGATTTTTGAGCTCATTTAAGGCATACAGAAACATAGACATTTTTCCTGTATTTCTCTATATCTGTCTTGAACCCTCTCATTGGGCTGTGACTACTTAGGTGAGAACTATTAAAGATCTGACAAAGAAAAACAAGACAAATATGCAACAAACTATCGGTACATCATATTTTAGTAGCAAGATTTTTACTACTGGAGAAAAGCAGCTGTGGATCTTGCTCATTCTGGACTCCTGACTATGTATTTATTTACTACATTTTTGGGGGGTTGCCAGTTGCCAGGCAACAACAACAAAAATATCCCACTCAGCTAGGTGAAGTTAAGCCAAGTCTTGGTTAGAACATGAAAACATGGGTTTGATAACATGGTGTTCTTACAAACATTTTGAACTGCTGCTGGGAAGTTTCCTCTCTAAATGAATTTGACTTTTCCCCATTAGTAGCTTGCAATAAAGAGATTTTGGAAGAATAATGCTGCAGAATGAATTTGACTTTTCCCCATTAGTAGCTTGCAATAAAGAGATTTTGGAAGAATAATGCTGCAGACCTGAAGAGCAGATTTTATTTTAATATAGACAAAAACCTTGAGATGTGGTACTCGGCACAGCTGTGTTGACTTCAGCCGATTCCCAGCACAGTCTCTGGGCTGTCCTGTCCTGCCAGCTGAGGTGGGATGTGCATTATCCCTGAAGGAGGTGCTGTCATCCCCAATCTGCACATTGTGACAGCAGCTCTTGGCCCTCCACTGAGCCTCTCTGAGGCCGAATTTTATGGAAGGTCCACCTAATTAATGGCCCCACAAAACCTCCAATCTTTTCTGTATTCATACCTTGTCCTTCCCCTCAAAGCCGTTGGCAAAGTCCTGAGTAGATTCATCGTAAAACATAACCTATTACCACAAGCTAGAAAAGGATTTTCAAAGGATTTGTGCTGTCACCTGATAAAGGATTTGGGAGCCTGTAAGTCTTACCTTATTTATGTAACACACTGGGCAGGAGGAGCTGGGTTAACACACGGTTCAGCATGGGCATGTACCATAATGAAATCTTCGCCTTCAGGCAAAGACAAGAACTAAAGGGGGACATTCAGGGATTAAATTGTTCCAGTCACAAGCCAACATCTATTAGGACTAGCAGTACAGAATTTACTACAACAACCAAAATGTATAAGGAAAAGAATTTTTAAAATTGTATTTTACTTTTAAGTCAAAGCTAAAATGGAAAATGAGTTTGTCAGCAATGCGGGAGTGACTGCTTAAGTGTAAAGACATTGCTGTGGATGACAGCAAGGGATACAGAGCTTACTTCATTCCCAGCATTTTCTTGGGGTTCTGCTTTGAGGGGTGAAGCTGTAGAGAGGGATTTCCAAGTATTGCAGGTTTAACACGTGTCTGTCCAGCACTTAGGATAACCTTGGATCTAACCGCTGTGGGTGACTATACCCAACCCAGCCCTGTGCCCAGGCCTTGGACACCTGACAGATTTCTGACTGCACCTCCAGAGCAGAGAATGGTCCTCCAGAGCACTTGTTAAGGAGGCACTTACTTTAAAGCTGCCATAATTTTTCCATAAACTCAGTTGTGTTCTGTACATAGATCTCAGTAGCTCCACGTGCAAGATTTCACTCTGGTTTTTGACACGTGAGCCTTGGAACTTGTTCAGTGCCAGATGTGATTGAGCTTTCTGAGAACTAGATGTGCTGCTGTGACTAGGAGGAGAGAAACACAGTATCAGCGGCTGAAATTCCATCTTATTTTCCCCCCTAATCCCTGTGTTATTTTCCAGAAGTGAGAAATCTTATAATAGGAATGTATTAAATTTATATATGGTATACCCGGCCTTACATTACACTACTTATTTGTGAAATTTATTAATTCTTATATTAAAGCTACAAAGCTACATTTACACATAGAAACCTAAGGCACAAAGCCTGTGAAATATGGTGAGAGTTTTTTGTTTACCTTTCCAACTGTCCCAAATACCCTGTCTCTGGGTACCTGGGGGACAAGTGGTCTTGCTCCCCGGATGAGGTGTACCTTTGAGAAACTGAAAATGGGAGCAGGTAGCACCTTCTTTAGTATGATCATGTTGAAATTCAAAGAAGTTCTTCTCACAGAATGAAATCCCCCTTTAGGTAAATAAGTGATTTATGCCTGCACCAGTTAGGAGAAACTAAGAGCACCAAAAACAACAGAAGAAGAAAAAACAACTCACGGCACCACAGGGACTCTTGAAATTTCTGAACTTTCATGCATTTTCTGGTGGCAGAAATTGTTTGTCTGTGAAAATAGGGCACGGCAAATAGCACAGTACAACACCAATTGCCTGGCACTGTGCAGTTGCTCCCTGGGTAGGGCTCTTTCCTTTCATATCTTTCTGGAACTCTGTACTAATTTTACATAGACACTAAGATACAAAGAAACTGAGAAATCTGTATTTTGCTGCTGTCTTGTATGTTGGAAATGTTGGAACATGGATTTTTTTTTTAATGGTATTTACTGCACCTAAAATTTTGCTGAAAGCAAAGCCAAGAACGAAACAAATACGAGGCTTGATTCTTTTTCTTACTTGCATTGATAAAACAAGATGTTTAATTTCCTTGACTTCAGAAACACTGAACTTATTTACATTGGCATAAAAGGGAAGAGAAATACCATCATAATAATGGGGAGAATCTGTATTGACAACTGGCATAAAAAAGAACCCAGTAGTGCAGGACAATCATATCTTGAGAAGATGAGGATAAGAATTGCAGCAGCTGGGAACGGGCTAAGATTTTGCTTTGTTTCACAGCCAGAATTTTGGAGCTCAGCAAAGCTGTTGGTCGGCACTGATGGCAGAGCAGTGACAAAGTCAGCCTTACTGCTTGGGACCTGAGCAAACCTCTGCTCTGGCCACAACTCCTCTGTTCCCTGGGAACAAAGATATTGTTGTGTTACAGCCTGCTCTGATGTAAATTACAATTTACATCAATTTACTATGCAGCAGTTGGTTGCAAATTTAGTGTTTTGAGAAGCAGAACTAGGATGGAAAAGATTTTCAACACAGCAGAGTTTTGTCAGGAAATGCCTCTCACTAAACACAAAATGTTTTCCCCAACATTTCTCTCTTTCTTTTTGAGATTCACACATCTCATGGGCTGAATTCCTGACAGGCTGTTGGAGAGCCCAGAACTTCCACACTGTGCAATGCCAGGGGATGAGTTAAACACACTCTCACACGTTCTCTGAGATGGAGCTGACAGATTGAGGTCACCCAAACTGCAGGGCCAACCTCCATGCCAGGGACACGAGGACAGAGGGCCACGGACCTTTAGCCTTACAGTAGCGTAAGTTCAAAGATACAGATATAAACACATACAGAAGTAACTCAAAGTATATTTTATAACTTCTAAGAGCTTATAAATAAACACACATCCCAATGCTTACGTTGTGGTGCACATTTACTAAGAGTTATTTATACAGGAAAACCCTAAGTAAACCACAGCAGAACTAACTAACAGCAAAATAATCATATGTGCAAATAATGAAGCTCTTGTTCAAGCTTAGTAAAAAGGTGTTGAAATGTTACCTTCCCCTCTCCACGCCAATGTTTCAGGGATTTTTTTTAACAATTAAGCAATTTTGAAAATTTTCAACTATTCCTTAAACAACATAATTTTTCTGATATGAAAAAAAACTTCCTGGGACCTACAGCTGAAAAGGATGTCAGTTCTGTATGGCATCTTTTGGGAGTTCTAGGATACTCAGCAAGTGTTTTCCCAGGATCCTGGGAGAGTAAAGATGAGATGTTAAAAGTGAATGTTAATTGTGATTCTATTTTTAATCTTTACAGCCATGAAAAAGACTTAACCATTTTATTTTGTGACCTAAGAGGTAGGTTTAGTAGTTGTTTCATTCTCTTTGACCAATTACAGCAGGAATATATATATAGTAGCAAATTGAGCAAAACCCTCCTCAGCAGCAGCAGCAGCAGTAGGTGTCGCTGACTTGGCCCTGCGCTCCAAGTCACTGATTTTCCCCGGGACCTGACACACCAGATGGCCCCAGACCGGCCTCTCCTTTAGATCTGCCCTTGCCTGAAGCCATCCCCAGTGCTCATCCTTTGTGCTTACTCCCCGTAAACAAACAAGCAATCAACTCTGAAGAAAACAAGTTTTCAGCCTGATTTCTGTGAGTGCTCTCCAAGTCATGCATCCCCAGTGCTGCTGGACCTGAATTCCGTGTGCACACATCCCTGTGTGAGCAGGGCTGTGACAAGGAAACACGCAGCTGTAAGCACGTGGTACAGATGGAAAGTACTGTGTGTTTTGCAGCTCTTGGCCTGACTCGGAGTTCACACAGCCAGGATGGGGTACATCGTATGGTCAGTGAGAACGAACCAGCATAAGCAGCCAAAATGAGTATCGAATTCTCAGAGAACCCAACTGATAGAAATAGTACCAAAGACACATCTTCTGCCTTTTAAAATGGTATATCTCATCATAGATATTCTGCAAAGTAAAGGATTTGGAACTATTTTTATCTTTCTTGGGCATGTAGTGAAAGGACAAGGGGGAAGTTGCTTTAAACTGAAAGAGAGTAAATTTAGATTACATATTAGGAAGAAATTCTTCCCTGTGAGAGTGGTGAGGCCCTGGCCCAGGCTTCCCAGGGAAGGTGTGGCTGCCCCATCCCTGGAAGTGTCCAAGGCCAGGTTGGACGGGGCTTGGAGCAATCTGGGATAGTGGAAGGTGTCCCTGCCCATGGCAGGAGTTTGGAACTAGGTAGTCTTGGGTCTTGATTCCATGATTGTATGATCAAGTTTTAACGTTTAAAGCTTAGATACAGAGGTAAGGAACGCGGTGTTGGTACCATCATTGTATCTGAGACTACTGAGGGTACTGTGGTGGTAAAGTACAACACAGGGCAGCTGGAATTGCCCCAGAAATTGATCTAAGGAAATCCTAGAGCAAAGCATTTCCTTTGATCTCTTTATCAATCTGCGAAAATATAATCACATTGATATCTCTCTGTAGGTAGGAATAATTTCGGCAGGTTTGAATCTATTTTTTCCTAATAAACCCCCATGAATCATTTGAGAAACTGAGTTTTGCATCCCATAATTAATTCTGATTTATTCAAGAAATATTCTGAAATCAACAGGAACAGTTTTTAAGTGATTAGAATGAAGATCTGTTAGACCAGTGAGACAGTGAATATTCAACAAAACACCAAGTTCAGCATAGTAGAAACATTAGCAACCACAGGAAAATGAACCATAAGACCAGAAACATAAGAAAATGTTGGGAACACTAGCACTGGAAAGTCCCAACATGTGGCGAATTCTCCCTCGTACTTCACCAGACTACTTGATGTGAGAAGTTCAGATTATGAATGTGTTGCTGCTTGTAATGAATGCTACACTCAACTCAGGATATTTTTGCTCTGTAGTTGTATGAGACATTAGTGACTGTAATTGATTTGGCATTAGTCTTGCCTAGTTGACTTTGTTTAACAGATTGCACTGAGTATCATAAGTACTTGCAAGTAGACACACAGACTTCTTTAGAAGGCTGTCTTGAGCTGTCTCTGCATGAGATAATTGTTACATTCCTTGGCTATATTGCTTTCTTGAAATGATTTTCCTGCCTATATAATTTCCACATTTTCATGAAGAGGAGTTTAATATTAATTTTTCCAGTATCCTTAATCTTACTGAAATGTGTTTACGTGTTCATTTATTGCTGAGAGTGACACACAGATAGGACCCAACGAGTCTTCCTCTAATAAGAGATTGGAAATAACGTAAAGAAGTAATGGTCAGCCCAGGTGAAGTGTGTAAAGCTAAGTCTCTTGAAACTGGCAAAAAAAAAGTTAGGGATGAAATTTGACTCTGTGGACAGGCCAGTGTGTGGGTAACTCTGGCTATAACAGGTGGAGATCCCTCACAAAAGCATCTTGTACCTTTCTTGCAATACGAGTGTTTGCCATGAGGGTCAGAAGAGCCTGGAGTGGGAGCAAGAATTGGGGGAATGGATACAAAGCCCTCGTGGCCAGACTCAAGAGGCAGTGAGTGGCTGTGGCTCCAACTTCTAGGATACATCAGCGAATTGGGCTGCCTTTCATAGCCACCTGTTTACTCACTGGACTAATAGATTCCTAAAAATAAAGCTAAGGTCTCTCCAGGTTTTGAGACTATTTTTTCCATGTTATTAAGCAAGTTCTCTTTTTTTTTTTTTTTAGGACAAAGGAAAAGATTATAAGACCATCTATGCTTCTGCTGTACTTCTTGCCCTATTTAGATTTAAATCAGGAAATTAAAATAATGATTAAAAAATGCATGTCATGCCTAAAAAGCACAGAATATTATCAAGGGACTACAAAGGCTGATACAATGGAGGGATGAGGTAAAAAAAAAAATCCTGAGAAGTCAAAACTGGCTATGAATGAAGTTTTCAGAGTAAGGAAATAAGAACAATAAAGTCTCCTTCAGGTGTATAAAGTGGAGTGAAGCTGACGAGAGAAGACATTAGACCACGGCAGGATATTTGAAGGAAGTTAATAAAGAAGGAGGGTAATACAGCTGCAGAATTTAATGAGGTCCCTGTAGTGTTTGCAAGAGGATCTGGAGTTGGAAAGCAAGCAATAATCAGCACGCCTAAGTTTTTCGGAAAGTATTGTGCCTAAAGGCCATCAGGTTAATGTTCAGATTTAATGAAAAAACATACAGGCACACACCAGAGGGGTAAAGCACACATCAGATCTCTTCCCACTGACCTCAGTCTCTGCTGAGGGGGAGGGGAGTGAACCTCTCTCAAATTTAAAACTCATTCAAACACTGCACAAGAAGATGAGATGAAAGAAAGTGCAAACGATGTCTCCTCTTAATTGAATGTACACTTTGATTATTATTTTTTTTAGGCAAGTTTCATTGACTGATTATAAAAATCTCAACTTTTTTTAGGAAGTTCTAATATTTTGAAGAAAATTATTTGGAGTGTAAAGAAGAACAGACATTTACATTAATGATGTTTTATGCTGTGTCTGGGCCTAACCTTCCAGGTTAACCCTCAGAGAAATCAGCCTCAGGAAAAGGAACCCAAGGCTCCTGCAGGCTGTAACCCCACAGATGGAACTGCATCTCTCCAAAAGCCCTGGGACTTCCTCTCCAGGGCTACAAGAGCCCTCAGGAGCTGGGAGGAGCTGGGCAGGTGAGCTGGAAAGAGGATTGGTTTCTCAGGCAGAGGTTAATTAAAGAGGCAGACTGCTGAAAAATATTTAGATTTACAGGAATTCCAAGGCTTCATCCGATAACGTGAATGCCACCAGAATATTTCCGTCCAGCTTTAATAGGCAGTCAATTTCCTCATATCTTAATACTACTAAATTTACTAAGCCAGCACCACATATTATGAATAAATACCTGGATTCAGAGTCCCTGAAATCAATCAATGAATGTTCATTGACAACTGTGGGCTTTAGATTATAAACCCTTAAGAAGACATTACCTATTTCAAATGACCTCTTATTATGCAGTTAAAAGCAACCAGAGATAAGACATTTTTGGAGCTGATAAAAAGCCTCCAGAGCAATGGCTCTCAAAATTAGAGTTGCAGCCTCAGGTCGGGGTATGAAGAGGTTTTGCTGCAGAGTCACAACACACTCTACAAACTTAAGATCTCATTGTAAAGAAAATTACTTCTAGCTCTTCTGGCAACAAAGATAACCTTCTGAATGTAAATATCTGAAGCAGTTTGGTTTACTTAATATAGAATTGTAGGGAATACCCAGTTCATGATGCTTCCTACAAGCGTAGGGGTTTTTTTTTTTCTATTCTGGTGATATAAATAGTAATAATAAAAAATTGCAAGTGTTAAATACATATATAACCAACCAATCAGGAAGTATTTCAGCTGGGTTTCTGTTGTTGACACAGCACCAAAGTTTCTGGCACAACTCAGAGCACAGATATGCTGTGAAAGATTACATGATGGGAATGGTTTGAATTCAGAGTTGTCTAAAGACAATTAAGTTTAAGTTTCAAATGCAGTGTCTGATTAAGGAAGAAAAGGTTTAGATAGAGAAAATGAGATACTGCCACTGGTTTGAAGTCGTGATGCAAGGAAGCACAAAGGTAATCCCAGAGATGTTTTCTAGGACATTGGGGCTCACTGAAGGTGGAATGTTAAAAACCACAAACAATCCTTCACCAGGAACGAGCCTGGGTTCACCTGTGAACATCCTGCTCCCCAGGATAAAGTTTCACTACACAGAAGAAGATATCATTTTAGGTGACTGGTAATGCACTTCAAGGACTCAACTGCATCAGCACTTATCAGTCTACACAGCTACAACAAAAGAACTGGAATTCCAACTCAAAAGCACTGGCCTAATACAAAAGGTATCAGATGATCCAGTCCTTGTTTTCACCAAAAGCACAATCTGATGTTCAGCGAAGCTGAAAGATATTATTCATCCACTGTTTTCACATTAGAGAAAAAAACCCCAAAACAAGCAAAGACCTGAATTCTCAGTGCTCCGATAGAAATTAATACACAGAACCCAATATTTTCAGAGGTTTAGACTTTCTTCTGCTGTAGTTCAACACACTTGTTGCTTAGAAGGTCATTGTTCCCTGGCTTGCAGGGGACTCATTTGCATAGAAATGGAACTGGCATTAAAAGGGAATAAGAGGTGAATTTTCGAAGAAAAGCCATTATACAGGGAAAAGAAAAGAAAAATATGTGGAGAAACAAGCAGACTAAATCTGTGTCCAAAGCACTGAATAACACACTCAGATTTCAGCACTTCACATCAATCAAGCATTTGGTCTAATATCACTGAACTAAGCTGTTGTCATAAAACATAGAAAGGAATTTAGGAGAAACTAGGGAGAGCTGTAAAGAAACAAGGGGAGTAAAAGACAAACACCTCTGAGAAAAGGGATTGAACCTGACAGAGGAAGTGGCCTTACCCTGTTCTGTAGATTTTCCAAGACTAAACCTATTTAAGGAATAAAATTATTGCAAATCTGTCCCTACAGTTACTATAGTGATAATGAAAACCATTAAAATGAATATTTGATAAATGAATAAATGAATAAAAATGAAGGGAATAAATGAATGGTAAATGAATATAAATACTAAATGGCAAAAATTAAATGAATAATTCTCTTAAATGAATAAATCCACTGTGCTTCAGTTTGTTAGTGCTCTATACAGATTAAATTCCTCTTAAATGTCATCTTGAAAGGGGTTTACATTGCACCACAAGGATATATATGCTGGGGGTTGCCAGGATAATGGAAAGTAAACATCTGCATGTGTGACATTGCTTGGTTTCTTCAGCACACACCAAAACTGACAATTTAGTTATTTAGTTACATTTTGCAGTCAGTGCAGCCAGTGGCTGTTGCAGAGGAGCAGTATCTTGATTTTTTCCCTGAAATATTTATTTCTCTTAAAGCAACTGTGCATTTCCCATACTGATATTTATTAAACACTGATTCTCTCAGCATTGTACAAGACCCAAATATCAGCATGTTCAGCAGCACAGTCTAGAAGTCTAAGAGGAAGATGAGAGTTGAGGACAGGGTTGTAGGAAGATTGTTCAACACAGCAGTAGGTCTTCAAAGAAAGAGAAAAAAGGAAGAATTAACACAGCACGTAAATACTGCACGTACAAGGGAAGAAATATTCCAGAGCTATATAGATTGCAGACAGAAGGAAGGGAATAAACACACAGGGTTAGGGGAATGAGTGAGAGATGGAATGACACAGAAAAAAAAGAAATATTTGTCAATGGTCAGCACAATAAAACTAGAAAAGCGTTCCCTAATTCACAGTGCTATTACAGAGAAGGTTCATCTGTGGAAGGCCCAACTTCATTCAGCCCAGACCCCCACCTGCTCTGGCTGGAATTGGCAACAACAAAATCATACCTGATCATCTTTGCCATTGCACTGGCATCGATATTTGTGTGCAACTCTTTCCTTCATTCCTTATTTAAGTGTTTCTAATGCAACCTGCTGCTAAAACCGAAAGCAAAAGTTTGGCAATGGACCTTGTAGAATCTACTGAGAAGAGCTTATTTTTTTTGTTGTTTAAAAGAAAAATGCAGCTCAACTCTACTGGGAATTTTCATCATTTTTAGCTGTGGAAAATTAAACTGTCCTTATGCTGTACAAGATGTTCCCCTTCTTCCACTCCCCCGCTGTTAAATTCTGCGTGTTCTGCAGAAGCACAGGCCCCAGTAACTGAGGAACATGGCAGTCAATACAAATACAACCCCACAGTATACATTAGTGCATACCCCTGAACAGATGAAATAAAGAATTGCCTCAATTCCTTAGGCTCGAGCACCAGATTCAGTCCATTTTCAAACCAAAATTCTACCTCTCTGTAAACCAAGCAATGTCAATTCTGCTCCAGAGTCACATAAATCCCAAAATAATACTTCATACCTGGAACCCTGCTAAAAAGGGTGAAGCATCGGTACTGTTTTGAATCATTGCTGGATGTTTCATTTCAATTCTCCTCTCATCTGCTGGAGGAAAGGCAGTAAGGAAAGATAGTCAGAAAACAGTCAAAATCATCATGTGTTTCTGATATAAGCACACCCTGCTTTGGGATTAGCTCTGCACAGCTGCTGCCACTTGGCCAGTAAAGTCATTTTTTCTGAATTAGGTCTCACTGGGGAGTTCAGCTTGTCTTTTTGGTAGCTAAAACCTGTAAACTTTAGTCAGTAACTTGTCTCATGAGGAGGTCCTTGTATTTCGGACTTGTATTTCTCATTCCAGAATGTGTTTCTTTGCCTTGGTGTTTCTTTAACTGAATTTTATAACCCAACAGAAGTCATTTGTCATTTGATAATTCCTTCTGATTGATATCTTGAGCAGTTTCTGTTCCTCAGTTCTGAAATCCATACAAATTCTATACATTATAACACACAATTCCAAATACAAAAGCCAGCATAAAAACAACTGAGCAGTCTTATGATGGCAGATCCCCTTTTTATGCTATGAGAGGAGTTAAGGCCTGCTTCCAAGTATTTCCCAGACTTGAAGTTTAAAATACAATTACCAGTTAAAAACGAGAAGATGTTAATTAAACCAGAACAACTAATTGGATGCTCGAGATCCACTGAACATAACATGCTTTTCCTGTTGCCCTTGTTTCCTTTTTCTGCCTCCCGAAGTAGGATATGGCCAGTAAAAACTTGGTACCTAGCTGTGTGTTTCTCCCTCTCATGATTTATTTGTACTTCTGTTGTCTTGGCAAATTTACAGAACTAAACTTACACTGCATTTCATACCTTTCAGAATGTCTATTAATCTTACAGCAGCAGTTTTATTTGATTGGTTACCTTGGCATTGAAGCAATAAGTGGGAAAGGCATTTTAATAGTTTTAATTCCCTGCACCGCATTAGAACACATTTTTTTCCATTATCTTTGCTATCATTCTATTGTTTGCCAATCCCCAAACCTGTTGATACGCCTCAAACACTTCAACTCTTTCAGTTAAAACAAGACTGATTAGCAAAAAATTCTGAAATATGAAGCTCAGAGGGATTGTATTTACTCATTAAATGCCAAAGAGCCATTTCGTGCTCCTCATTCCCTTTTATAGCTATTGACTGAAATGTTGCATCAGTATCAATTATGGGGGCTTGAAATGGTGAGAATGGTGGAAGAGCAAAGAATGAGATTTCATGATCACATCAAAGCCATAAATAGTGTCACTCTTACTGCCTGATGTCCCTTAAGCTTTATTTAATGGTTAATTGATTGCTAAAAAATCCTTCAGGTTCATTTAATTTTCAGGAATGTGGCCTTGTTAGCATGTTGGCAGGGCCTTTTTTTTTTTTTTTTTTTTTTTTTTTTTTTAACAGCAAAGTTCTATATTATGTGGCATGAATTATAAAGCAGTTGTCATGGAGATGTTGCTAAAGCAGGAGCCTATATGCTGCCTACTTTGAGAACTGCAAAGCCTGTCTGGGCACAGGCTGCAACTGGTGCTTGGGGTAGCACCTGGATGGCTCCTTGCACCATTCCTGAGCTCTGGCAGTGCTACAGGCAGGTACCTCTTGCTTTTCAACTCCCTAGACATGAAACTGGAAATTTTTAGTGGTGCTCAAAGGCTGCGATGAGGCAGAGAACTGAAATGCACGGAATTGTTCTGAAGCTGATGTCTTATCAAAGAAACCCAGCGTTACACAGAAATGAAACAGGTCATCTTACGAGCTTGAGATCTAGGTCTACTTCTGCTGCTTTGATATATCAATATTAATTAATTTAGCTACAAAGAAGCAGGCTCACAAAAGCAATGTTAACGAACCAGTGCTTGCAATCTGGTGGCTCAAGATTTGCTTACCTCTGTAAGATTTTGTTAAGTAGGTTACAGAACTGTTTCCCTCTGTTTGCACAGCTGTGAAATGGGGACATTTATGCCTAATTATCTTTATAAACTGCTTTAGAGCTTTCAAGATTGAAAACACCATTTGGATGTTAGAAAAAAAACCCCACTTCTATGTCATAACTTTTCCAAAAGTTTATACTCACCCATCTCTCTTAAGAGTCGTACTTTATTTTATATGTATACAATGATGCAAATCCTAAGCAACTTTTATTCTTGAAGCATCACATTCCATCCTTGAGAATCAGTTTGACAATGTTTTTGCTTGCATGTTACCAAACAGCACAAACTGGCACGTAGATCTGCTCTGTAAGACGAGTAGTTCTGGAGGAAGGTTTGCAGTACTACAGAAAGTGGTAACAGATCTCGCTATCATTTGTGGTAGTGCCTGCAGAAGATCCTGGGTTTTCTGACAGGGAAAGCAAGATACAGCCTTACTTAAAATTGCTAAGTGGATTTCACATTAACCATCGAGTTCGCTCTTTCATATTTTCATAAATATGTAGAAAATCATGATGCCTTGCAAAATGAAACTTAAGAGACCAGTTCATGAAAAAATTATATGCTCCATTTACTCTGGCCTCCTATGTACTTTATTTTCTACTAACTCACTTATCCTCTATATGCAGGAGACCATGTCTCTAATCTGCACCCCAGAGGGGTGGGCAGCAGGGTGGGGAGGGAGTTAGCCAAAACAGGTATTTGCATTTCCAGCACAGAAAGCACATTCAGAAATTCACCCTACATTAGAAACGAAATGAACCACTCAGAGTTCTGTTGCTGTTTTCCTGTTCTGAATACTTTTTTTTTAGTCTATGTGAATGAAGAGAACCAAAAAAAAAAAAACAGGTAAAAAGGGGACAATCCTTCTAAATGGCTTTTGTGGACAGCAACAGGGAATTTACACACACCAAAACATTTTACTGATAGGTTTACCACTTTTAGAGAGAAGATAAAAATACAATTAAACATTAAACAAGATGAGGTTAATCAAGCTTTTTTCTCCGGCAAAAACCAGATTAAGTTAGAAAGGGAGCTGATGAGGAAGGAAACACAATATAAACTAATGAAATGCTGTCAATTTACAGCTAAGGATGAAGAAGGAAAAGTCAACAAATACTGCTGGAACACAGCTTTTTTTTTTTTTTTTTTTTTTTTTTTNTTTTTTTTTTTTTTTTTTTTTTTGTCTAATTTCTCACACTACAAAATGATACTTGGAAATCATTGGTGATCTTTCTGTACTTTATCATTTACAGTACCCAAAAATAATCCTCATGGCAAACTACGATGTCATGTTATCCACACTTAGTTACAATCTGGAGGGCATGGGTTCATTTCTATATCGAAATGACCTGGGGTTTAAGGTTAGAGAGGAGCACTGCATGTTAAAATACCTCAGCTTTAACCTTAATCATGGGACAAAAGTTATTTCAATGATCTTAAATGAAGTTTAATGTCCCCGGTTTGGGCTTACTGTTTGCTGATTTCAGAAGATGTTGACAACTCCATTTGCCAAAATAAATAAGAACAGCTCCTCTCCCTTCTCTCCCCTGCTCCTAATGAAAACCAACAGACTATGGCTCAGAACTGTCAGGAAGCTCAGCAGCAACTTCATGTGCTCTGCAATATTTAGTCTCAAACCGAAGGGTAGTCACAGAATAGCAAAGTGAATCCTTATTAGAAGATATCAAGATTTAGTTTAATGCCCCAGTGCAATTTTTGTGTTCAGTCTGTTAAAACATTGGTTATGATTGCACTGCACAACTGTGAGGGAAATTTTGTTCTCTAGGTGTGAGAGCAAGAGCTGAATGAAATCAGAGAAAGACAGGAAACTGTCTGGCCTGATGAGCCCTGATAATTACCACAGTTTCATCTGTTGGACTGCCATAGACCCTCTTAATAGCAGAGCAAGAATGACACCAACTTCCATAAATTTCATTTCATTAGTAGTGCCTCCTGCAGATTTGAATGCAATGCTCTGGAAATAGCAGTTAGGAACCAAGTACATTTTTAAGCAAAGCTAACCACCAAGGGTGGGCCCTACTCTTCATCCTGTAGGGCCTTGTTTGTTCCCTCTGTGTCACTTCAAAAGGATGTTTACAGAACTGGAAAAACAATAAAGTTATTCCTACCATGTGACAGTGGGAGTGAATCATGGTCCTTGTTCCTATTGTGCAGCAGAAAATGGGAGTGTGGGAATCTGTAGAGACATTCAAGTAATCATTAATCCTTTTCTACTTGTCAATCAAAAATGTTCTACTCTTGGGGTGTGAATATGTTTGGCTGAGAACAAGCTTTTAGTAAAATAGATTTGGCAGATGCATATTTGCAGATGCTCATGAAAGATGAATCATGACATTTCCTGACAACAAACACACCAAAATGTCTGTTTTGCTACTTTCTTTCCCTTTGGGTATTGCATCAGCAATATATACTGGATATGTATGTGTTTGTATATAAATCAATTAAGCACTAACAGAGAAAATTCTTTGCTTTCTACATCAGAACATAACAGTGCCATGACAATATCCTGGTCACAAGAAAAAGGGTGAAGACATCCTAAATAATTGAATAGGTTCTTTTGGTTTGGTTTGATCTGGGTTAGGTTTTTTGGGTTTGGTTTGGTTTTTTCCTTACTATTTTCCTTTAAATTAATGCGCCTTGAAAGGAGAAGACTCTGGCTATCCCACAAAAACCTGTTATTGTAATATTTACCCATTAAAATTCTAGTAAGCCTTTGAAGTGGAATGTTGCTACCTGCACTGTACAAGCTGTGGCCTCCCAGGTGATATCTACTAGAGATCCATCTAGTCTGACCTGTTGCAGATCCAGAGCATCAAATCAATATCAGTGAGACTCACAGAGGTCCTCAAAACACAGAGGCTACTAATGGAACAAAGGTAGAAAAAAAATTGTCATCAAAGGCTTCAGTCTTTTACTAAGTTTTATAATACCTTTGTTCACGATTAAGGATTTTTCCCGAAAAAAAATTTGGTAGTATCAAATAGTTCATTAATATTGGTTTAAAAGTGAATAACAGCAATGCATCATGGCAGTTCTTTACTTACAATCACTCTGCTTGAGCACAATAGTTACATTTGTCCAAACACTATCTTCCAGGCAGCATCCAGCCTTGGCATGAGGAAATCCACAGCGGCTGTTCCTCCTGACTACATTGTTCCAGCAATCTTTTATGAGGCCATTCTGCCCCACTTTTACTTTGCAAACTTCAGCTGCACATTCCAGAGGAAACTGCCCCTGTATTCACTATCTCCCCACCCAGATTAGGGACAACTGCTACAACCAATGGGGGGAGCACACACCAACTTGGAATAATGACAAACCCTTGGTTTGAGCACTGAAAGTCTTTCATCAGCAGGGCTTTAAACAGATTGTGTTTGCTTGCCATCACTCACTGGTTTTGTATTCAAATAGCCAGGGCAATCACTGTTCTCTGCAGATGTAATCAAGCTGCAGTGCAGGATTCTGTTGCTGGCTAAGGATGTTTATCTGTTATTAAGTATAATATATTGAAAGTCATAGCAGCGCTGATGGGTCAGCACGGACGCCTTCCATCATGAGCTACCGAGATGCATTTCTTCAAAAAAACTCATAGATGAAATGTTTTCAGCTAGCTGAGGTTAATAAAGATAGGTCCTTCATCATCTCAAGGAATGGAGCCAATAATGAGTAACAGAAATAATATCATAAATCATTCTTTATAAAGTAGGATTGACTATTATTTGCTAAAATGCCTTTCATGGTGGATTTGCATGCTCTTACTTGTTGAATGACAATAAGAAAGCAAAGAAGAAAGGTCACAGGGGATGCAAGGAGGTACAGATACTGCTGTGCACTACTGTATTTGATAGAAGGTATTGATTTATGGGATAAGCTACCAGACGACCCTGCCTACTGGATCAGGGGATATGAGCAGCACGGGACTCTGTTAATGTAAGGAGACGGTCCATGAACCTGGAGTTTTGAACAGACAGCTGCTCAGAAAGACCTGGCTACTCCTGAAAGGCAGCTGCAAAGGAATGTGTGTTTTATTGCCGCCTGGAATTCCCGCGTGGATGTGCAGGGGTGGGCTTTGCTCACAAGATGGCACTGTTGATTATTGCACACTCCTGGCCGAGCCTTCCCCAGCCGAGGGGCTCCGCAGCCTCCCAGGAGAAACCTCACAGGGGGGACCTCCCTCGAGAGCTGCATCCCCACCCCTGCGGATCATCTGGTGCATCACAGGGCTTGTTCGATACCAGAACCCCTCAGGATGAAATACACAACTCTCCTCCAAATCTACGAACATCCTAATATCCAGAAATGTCAATCTTTATTTTCCAGTTGTTATTAATCTAACGTCAATAGAAAGCTGGGGTTTTTTCCATCTTTACAAATGGCTTTTCCCCTGTAGACAGCAGGGATAGTCTCTAAACTGGTAGGATTCCAATTTTCCAACCTCTGCTGCATTTTCTTCAGCAGCCAAATATTCCACATGATTAACACAAATGGTTATCGATGGCTATTTGCAATGCAGACACACTCAGGTGGTTTTGGAGACTCTGTACTGAGTCACATTCCAACCCTATAGGACCTTTCTTCTGGGCCCCAGAGATTGCATCCTACCAGATACACTCACAACGGGTAAGAACTGAGGCATTTTCTGTTCATACTCAGCAGTGGTTCCTTAATCACCAGCAGCACCCATAAAAATCAGACAAGTTCAGGGGGCTTTTATCCAGCTTTTCCTCAGAGAGTAAGAGGCAAAAGGCTTATCATTGCCACTGAACATTGTGGAACGTCTTGAGAATTGCTTAAACTGCAGGAAAGCAAAAGAACCTGGAACTCACTAATGTTTATCCGAGTCCAGAATAAGAGACAAGGATTTTTAATGAACATTGACAACTAAGGGAGATTTCTGTCAGTCAATGAGCAAATAAAGCATTCAGGAAAGGGAAAATCACACGTATTTTTAACAGCAAGCCTAAGTTAACTTCAAAGACACAGCAAAATGAACAACCACGCCAGAGGCAGGGAAACATGCAAACCACAGTTGCCAAGACAAGTTAACAGAGCTCTTGGCTGCAGGTGTTCTGACCAACTACAGCGATCAGGGCATGGAGAAACACCCAGTATAAACTGAGGCAAAACTGGCAGACTCCCATTACGTAAAAAATGAAGCACAGGAACGCTTCTTTCAAAACAAGAGCGTTAAAGACTCTTATTTACCTGCTGTAAAACTGAAAATGGCTTACCCATGCATTGCCACTGGTCTGCCTCCAATAACAAAACCAATTTTTTATGTAAATTAAATTTACAGTGTTTGCTCTTGAGCCTCATCTTGTGCAAGAGGAGGCTTTTCTTAAAGATTTGCTGGACACCCAAGGAGACGATTAACAAAACTTAACAAAAACATTTAACATTATAATAGTAGCAATCCCAACAGTCCTCAATATCCCAACAGTCCTTCAATTCCAAGAGTCCCAAAAATCCTCAATAGTCCTCTTCTATTCCACGTCCTGGCCGAGATTACCTCTGTAATGCAACCAGCTGTGCTTACACATTGCCGCTCTGACTGCACTCACAGCTGCAGATCACTCAAGTTTGGTGTCACTTGTGATCTAACACAAAATATACAGTCCTAAAATACAGTCCAGAGATACAGTCCTTAACCTGCAATTTCCTGCCTTGCACAGGTAGTTAAATATTTGCTGCTAACTTTAGTAAAGATTTTGTATTAAATTAATTTTTCCCCTACATAATACATCTTTTGGAGACATGGACGATTTTTGAAGGACAGGAGAGTTATTTCAATGTTAAACCTTCTCAGCTATAGTGGTGAAGCTATCGCAGAACTCTTGTGGTTGATCAAGTGCAAGGACATTTTTTCTCCCCTCCATTGTCCACGTTGTTTCTCCAACACTTTTTCTCATGAAATGATGCTTTAACAGAGCAGCATGCTCTGAATCTATCTGAGCCAATGGCCCTGGCTTGGTTTTTGTTATTCTCTCTTGTCTTCCCCCTTTTCAGTCACCAAGGCTGCCAGAACATCAGCTATGCCCTTGCCCTGTGAGAATGACAAGGGATTTTTATGTCGATTTCCTTTCCTTTCTCATTCCTAGAAGTATCTCTAGCCAAAACCACAAATTTTACTGGTGCCTTGGAAACACACTTTTCTACTCCAGACCATTCTCATCTGGCCAAATGAAAATATGAGGTGATAAACATTCTGGGACAAGGAAGATGCTCTGTGTGTATGTGAGAGAGAGAGAGATTATGCTTGACATGAGTTCTGTCTCCTTGCCTAATTAATAATGTTTAGTGATGCTAATAAATACCACCATAACAGAACATGAATTTGATGTTCTAGTATACTGGAACAAGCTGGACTCTTTTTAATGGCTTGCTACCACCTTATTTTTATTAGTGTTTCTTTCCCACTCCCCAGATGATTTTCCATTTCCTTCCTTGCACAATCTGTGCCCCAGCACGGGCTGAGTTCCTGCTGCCATCGATGAGGAGCCTGAACATAGACCCTGCAAGGGAGATCTGAAGAGTGCACTGGTGGGGAGAAACTTGCCCTTGGCTGCTGCATGCAAGACTCACTACAACTGATATTTCAGATGCCCCAGATTATGACCTACTTTACTGTGTATTACTCAGAGAGAATGAGTAAGACGTTTCTGAGGATGATACAAATCCAGCATTTTCTGTGGTAGCAGGGAAGAAATTCTTTCTTAAACATTGGATCAATTTTGGAATTCTTGTATCAATAATTAAAATTCCCTGGGGTCACCAGGCAAAGACTGCTGAAGAACTGAATTGATTTTCATAGGCCACAAATCAGATCTGGGGGCTTTGACTGAAATGCAAGGTGCGTGTTCCCATACATACGGGATTGTCTAACTGCTGAAAGACTGAACAGCCTCCATAAATAGATTTACTGTTTGGCAAAATTACAGCATTTATGGGTAATTCATCCAGTCCTGGCACCAGAAATACAGTTTGCAGCCTATTCTGCAAACCTTGTGTGGAACAGGCCTTAGAGTGAGACAATCATTTAAGCGTGTCCCTAAGTGCTTGGCTGATATAACATCATAGATCCACTGAAGTCACTGGGAGCCTTTTCCTGACTTTTATGGGCTTTTCATAACATCTTCTGTGAATCAGTTTTTCAGGTACAAGAAGAGAATATGAATAACAGCTCTTTCCTCCTATTATTTGTCAGGTCTATTTAGACTGGAGACTCTTCAGGGCAGATCTGTCTGTCATCTGCAGGCCCTGTGCACAGAACAATGGTTCCCTGCTCTGGAGGGGAACTAAGGACTGGCATAATATTGTGCTCCAGGTCAAACCAGGCTTAATTTATGGAAGCTCAAATGTGAGGATAATTTATACACCCATGCAGATTAAACTTGCCACTTGATAAGCAAGTCCTGAAAGAGTTGCGGCTCAGATGTTGAAAAAAGTTTTGGAAAATGAAATAAATGCTTCTGCATGTGGTTACACTGGAATCAGCTCTTGCAGTAATTGCATGGCAACTTTGTGGACTCAACACTCTTCATTCGGGTCTGCATTAACCCATCATTATTTTTTAATTAATTATACCACTGCATTAATCTTAGAAGATACCTGAACCTAAAGAAATTTCTTACTGTCCCCTTTAACACTGGCCTCTTTTTAGCCATACACTGTATTATAATATGAACATCAGTATGGGGACTTCATAAAAGATCAGCATCTTGATCTGTAACGCTCCTGGATCAAAATAATACCATAACTAAAAAAAAGGCTTATACAAAAAACCCCCCCCGCCATGTTCAGTTGCCTGTTTAATCTGCAGATGAAAGGCTGAGATGACACCAAAGCAGGAAAACACAAAATAAGCATGTTTACCATGCAAATAAGCTTCATTAATACAGAAGATACTTATCTGGACCACTCAAAAGAGTCCATGTGGGTGGATTTTTCTGCTGTGTTTTCTTTTGCAATCAGCATTATATAAAGCCATTGGCATCTCCTGGATTGTTTATCAATATAGGTGTAAATAAAAAGCAGATGTAGAGATTAAAAGATTTAGCCTATTTTAATTATGTTAAGGTTTAAAATACGGAATATAAAAAGATATATTCAGGCTACCTCATCAACCTAAAATTATGGTTAGATTTCTTAGGATCTATGTTTTCAATTCTTTGTGTTAATTAAATGGCCTTCCCCAGCCTGTATTTTATATCTATTATTTTAAATTTCAACTGGTGGTAGGAATACAATATTCTAATAGGATAATAAAAAATCTATATAGTTAGGATAATCAATCAAATAAGGATGACCACTCTGAATAAAAATTAGAACTTTCCTATTCTAGTTCACTACCAAATACTTGCACCTAAAAATTGGATTTAGTTTTGTCTTTGAGGTTTGTATCCATGCCTTCAACAACCTCAAAGAGTGAGTTCTGCTAAAATATCTTCAGTATATTTAACAGCTTTGGCTGTAAAGTTCTATTCTGGGCCCGTACAAAAACTGGAAGGGGCTTCACAATGATCACAGGGTGTCAACACACTGTAGTAACTACTCACAGCTTTAGCAGGTTTGCAAAACTTCAGCACCCAGTCCTTTCAAGGCTTGCCTGTGGAATGGGAAATTTAATTACAAAATTGAAAGAAGTAAAAGTTTTGCCTAAACCCTCTTCTATTCTATTCTATTCTATTCTATTCTATTCTATTCTATTCTATTCTATTCTATTCTATTCTATTCTAATCTGTAATAGAAAAAATTGAAATGGTTCATTGTTTTTTTTTCCAGAAAATATTCATCTTGCATGCCACACTTTTTTTAGTTCTTATGTTCATTGATGGTCTTTTGACATAAAAGTGGCTAACACGTTATGCAGTGAGAATTAGCATGAGGTTAAGAGCAAAACCAGACCTCCAGGGCCATACCACCACTATTACCACTACTCCTGCTGCTGCTGGGAAGGCATGGGGCAGTACCTGAGCTTTCAGGGCGAGTCCAGTAATTATCCAGCTATATGGAACTTCCTCTGCTGCCAGAACATGTGCTTAAAATGCAAAAAAAAAATTACCAAAATTGTGATCGATATGCTCAGGTTTTGAGACTCCGATAACGTTTTTACACTGAAAATAATTAGAAAGTGAGGACTCTTGATAAACTCACTCTGAAGAGCTGATTCTCACTAATCCAAGTATAAATACAGATTTCTATATAAATAAACCATACAGAATCACAATCTCCACTGATGTGACTGCACCACCCCTGCCTCAGTATCGCTGTAAAAAGTATCTTTCTATAATGTGCTCTTCAAAAATCAAACGGAAACCATTGAATAGACACATGCACAGAGACACACATGCAGCAATGGTACATGGATTATTATCTTTTTGCATTTGAACCCATGCTATGTGCTCAATCTAACTTGCAAACAATCCAAAGTACTCTAAACTTCAACAGGGTGGGGTTTTTGCAGTCTGCTTTCATTTAGCATATGCAACAGATCTCTTACAGTAATTGTTACTAATTTCTTTGTACTGTACGTAAATACTTTAATACGTACAAATGAGGCAACAAAGAAAACCAATTTGACATTTAATGTTCCACACAGAAATCACAGACACGTTGTCAAGGAATTAATTAAAATTACAGTCACATGATAATGACACCAACAATAAGTACTCATATACAGGTAATAAATTAACTCATTAATTCAGCCACAACACAGTTGTAAATAACTATATAAAAATAGCAAACATTTCATAACAGGGCTTTAAATGTTCCCTCTGTTTTTAATTCTGAGTTTTCTTCTTTGGTTGTTCCAAATAATTAGGCTTTAATGGGATGTTAAAATGTAAATTTATTAAAGAATCTGTAATAAATTGGTTGGAAACTTCCTAAAAACACTTCAAAAGGTTTCACAGGCTTTTTCAAGGTCTGCCTTACTCATGAAAACAAAAATCACAAAATAAAAGCACTGGATGTTCATGTTTACATATAAATATTTATATCTATATCTCCACGTATATGCACATATTTATAAATATGTAGAGGCACACACACAAATTATATACATGGGTATTTCTGCAGGTTCAAATGCCTTTCTGCCAAACACATTTCACTGAGGGATGCAAGAACGACAAATCCTTCAAAACATTTTTTAGGAAAAAACAGGCTACGTATGTGAACTGTTTTAATTCTAATTAGCAGTAATTCTTCAGTTTTTATCAGCTAAACTGGGGGACTGTACTGCAGCCCTTTACAGGCAAAACTCCCTGTTATTTTTTTTATCCGGGAAGCAGCAGATCCCTGATACCAGCTTGCCACAGGGAGAACATTCTAAGAGCATCTGGTTGTGTTTTGGGCTGCTGTGTGTTTCTGTCAGCAAGAAACCCCATCAATCCATCCTTACAAGACACAAGTCAGACAGTCCAAGGACATCCACCCTTTACCCAGTGCATATAAACACCTTATTTTGTTTCTCTTGGAGCTGTTTCCACGACGTAATTTTGGAAATCAGAACGGAACCATGTATGCAGTAACTGCCGCAGGAATCCTGCTGCTAAAACTGGGGACATCACCTGCTGCTGGTAAAGGAGTTTCATCCACGGGCCCACACAGCACCTGGATGTTTTATAATCTGATCCTTTTAATCCCGCAGAGTTTTCAGTGAAACAGATTTTGTAGGTGCTGTGTTACGATTTTGTGATTTTGATTTACTGGTGCAGTCTTTGGTAGGGAAGTTAATCAGAGATTCACCTACAGAACAGTGCAGAATCACATCTGTAGTGGCAAAACCCATGGCGTGCTCCCGAGTTACCAGCCAGGAATGGTTTTACTCCCCACACACTTATTTATTACAAACGACTCACTGGATATTTAAAATGGTATCTAAAATGAAACAGAGTATCACTAAGCCGTGTAAGGGAGATTTAGATTGTCCAGTATCTTTCAATGCAGACAATAAATTTCCTGAAACAACCTGCCCTAGTTTATGCTTAATGCTAAAATAGGCCTGTTAAAATAAAGCAATGCTTCAAAATTTAATATTTGGTGCACATACACAGTTTTTTCACAAATATCTTATTTCCCACCTCGTAGTAAAAGTGTTCTGCTTAGTAGGACTGACAAATTCTTCATTTAAACCATAACCAACTTTTTTCAGTTGTTATTAATCTATAAATTGTCCAGGCTATGCTTTCCTCGTAATAAAATGTATTCTGAGCAAGTTAACTATCTTGAACTGCAAAATATGAACTAGTTTATTGTCATTTCTATGATAAGTATAGAAATCAGTTTGGTGCTCATGAGTTTGGTAGAACAGGTTCATTACAAGAATAGTAAAGTAGACAGAAAGTGAGGATATACCACTCTTCCCGTGGGCCTTGTTCTGAAAAAACCTTCTACTGAATAGTCATAAAGTATTCCAAGGACTTTTAAAGACAAGTAAAAACTAGATTCTGCTTGAAATTACAGTCACTTTGTCTGCCTTGAATGCGTGTTTATGTAATAAAAATGCATCTCAAAACAAATAACATATTGTTTTTAATACTAAGATTACCATTTCATTGGCAAGAATGACAAGACCCTAACAGCAATTAATTTACATGAATATCCTGTGTCCAAGAATGGCTACATTCTTTAGAAAAATTGCAAAGTTCTCAAAGTTATCAATTACAGATGATTCGGTATCTAGCTTTTTTATAGCTTTTTTTGCCTCTGAGTATCTCAAAAGGTAACTTTATCAGCTAAAACATGAAGTACATTTCAATTGTTTTCCCATATAAATACGCCATTGTACCGTGCCAGCATCCAATACTATATGTGTGTACAATAGAATCAGAAACTATGGGTGCAGGCATGATTTTTTGCCATTTTCTTGAAAAAGTATTCTAAAAATAATGTATTTCCAGGGGGGAAAAAAAAATCCCAAAAATGGTATGCAAGAGGATAATGAATAATTTTCAAGCTATGTAGCCAATTTTCTGTCGATCAATAAGGCTAAAATGATTTTTCTAAACTGAGGAATTTGCCAGGGAATTCTCTTTAAGTGCTCTCCTGATGGAGGCGATGTAAGGGGAAATCCAAAAACAACAGAGATGCTTTTTTTTTCCATAGCAGGGGAAGGGAACCAGTGAGCCAAGACAGGCTGATAGGCTCCCTCATAATTTGCTGTTTCAAGTGAAGGGAACCAATGAGCTGGATAGGCCTTAACATAATATTGTACCAGAGCAGCAGAGAGGGGATCATTAAAGACAAGATGGGCCTTGGTGTAATTTGTGCCAACCCTGTGAAAATACATTTGGCATTACTTGTGGTGAGACAGGAACTAACCAAATTGCTGATTTTGCATAACTTGAAGGCCCGGGAATATCTACAAACCACAGCAGAACTGCTGAACTAACAAATGGCTGATTTAACACAATAAATAGCGCATAGGAAAAATAATGCAGGAACAGCACAGCTAGGACAGCTGCAGAATGAGGGGAAAAGGAACTACTTGAAAGGAACATTGTCTTTGGAATATGGAATTCAAATGTCAATATGGAATATTGAACTGGGAAAATACGGGAGATGGTTTCAGGAAAGCAGTTTCCCAAAGAAACAAAGAAACCTCTGTACTGGGAAAGTGACTCAGCAGAAACAGTGAGCTGTCAGCCTGGGAAACTGAGGAAGGAGAGAAGAGAAAACCAGAGGTTATGGACTCTAGAAGGGATAAAAGACAACTCAGAAAAATACCGAGGTGAGACCAGGAGAAACAGACCAGCATTAAAAGCCCTCACTGCTAGGGAACAACTGCTGTGGAAGCAAACACCTTCTCCAGGAGCAGTGTGATGTGAGTTTGGAGCCCCCAGCTGTGTGTGCAGACTCTAAGGACCAACAGCAGTGCCTGGTGGGCCACAGTGGGCTGGGAACGCTCAAGGGTTTGGGAATGCTTGTCATAGCCATGACTGTGCCTTTCACATTTCTGTGGTTATATGCTGAGCTGTTTGCTACAGCTGCCCATTACCATTATCATCATCAGAGTTCTCTTGTGAGGCTATTAGAGCCATTTGCCATCCACTGCCATTCTCCTAATTACCTCAGTATCCTAATTGTCTGTTGTTATTGATTACGTATGGCTTATCCGTCTCACAGTTAAATATTGATAAATCATAGTTGCATTTGGTACTGCCTTGCTTAAATTTATCCAAGCTATTAATCAATGTAAGTTTTTAAAAGCTCTCCTATATATTTCATGTAGTCACAGTCCCTGTATTCACTGAGTGATATGTTGCTCAATCCCTTCTTTCTCCATTTCAAGGTCAAATTAGGCAAAATCATTTGCCCCAGTGTCTGGAAATCAACCCACACAGATTCTCTTTAGAAGAAAGATCCACTCTCAGCTAAAGAGATTGTGATCAAAATCAGAGCTAATTTAGGAGACATAGAAAGATAAAGGAAGTGTGAAATACAACTGTAAGAGTCACTGTATTTCTCAAAGGTCTGGTCCCACTGAACACTCAATGAGTCAGGGTTCAGCCCCCATTCCCCATTCACCATATCCACAGGCAGGATAGGAGGTGGGAATTTAGCTGGAAAATAAGGGGTGAGAGGAGAGTGTTCTTTTAATTTTTGTCATTGTCTCTCACTCTCCAATTCTGTTTTAATTGGTAATACATTAATTTTCCTCAAGCTGAGTCTGTTTTGTGTGCAACAGTCACAGTTAGGTGATCTCCCCATCTTTATCTTGACCCACAAATTTTTCACCTCACTTTCCCTGTGATGAGGGGAGACCTCATCAGGGTCTGCAGCTTCCCCATGGGGGGAAGGGGAGGGGCAGGTACCGATCTCGTCTCTCTGGTGACCAGTGACAGGACTTGAGGGAACAGCCTGGAGTTGTGTCAGGGGAAGGTTTAGGCTGGATATTAGGAAAAGGTTTTTCACCCAGGGGGTGGTTGGACACTGGAACAGGCTCCCCAGGGAAGTGGTCACAGCCCCAAGCCTGGCAGAGTCCAAGAAATGCTGGGACAATGCTCTCAGGCACAGGGTTATGAATGATTCTTAGGGTTGCTCTCTGCAGATCCAGAGTTCAACCTGATCCTTGTGGGTCCCTTCCAACTCAGGATATTCTATGGTTCTGTGATTCCACCCCATCCTCTTGAGGAGGGGGAGGGCTGGGTATTTGACTGGCCACAGCTCAAGGCCAACCCACCCCCAAAAAACCCCAAGTGCAGAGATGTAGTGAGAAAGTGCCTTGATGCTGTGACTGTGAAGGAAAGGCTTGGACGAGACTTTGCCTTCACTTTGAGCCAGATAACCAAGCTTATTGTAACAATTAACCTTCACTCACTGGTTGACAATGAATCCATCCAACATTTTAACTAAAAGAAGGAAGGATTTTATTTCCACTCACAGGAAATTCTACTGCAAAAGTGTGACTAACTTTTCTGGAAAAAAGCCTTTGAACTGTTAGACTACTTTTTCCACATTTGTATCCAAAGCAATTTCCTTCAGGACAGGAAATCTTGGAACTACAACAAAGAGAAATCAGAGGGTTTTTTAATAGTCCACCACTTAGAACAGCTGTATAATATTAAGTACAATTGACACAAAGCATGTCTTGAGAGCAGCTGAGAACACTCAGTGCAGAGAAAATACCACTTTTCTGCCATGCCTTGGTCTCTTTTGTTAAATTTACTTTCAGTCTGCCAGGATGAACTAACGAGGAGAAAGATTAGAAAAAACTGACCTGATTTGTGGTTTGGTTGGACTTTTTAAATTTAAAAACATTGTCCTATACTTGTGTTATTTCACCAGCCAGCCCTGACTTGCCTGGAAGCTGCTCACTCAGGACCAAATTCCCTCAGTCAGTAGCACAGTACGCACATAAAGGGCAAGACATTCTTGCAGCCGTGGTGACAGAGGGCAGCAGCTGAAGATTCCAGGGAATTAACACTCTTTTTAGCCCGTGTTTAACTCAATTCATCTCCCCTCTGAATGCTACTGGTGAGAAACTACAAGCAAGGCATGAGGTGGGGTTCTCTGATCAACAGAGGAAGTGCTGTAATTAAAGGCCACTGGAATCACTGACTCCCTCCCTGCAGAGCTCCAAGTGGGAAGTGGAACTTCATTAAAACTGTAGCTTTGACTACCTTGGCTGGAAATTACAATGCAGGGTTTATTACCTAGAGTATTCCTGTGATGTATATTTTACTTATCATCGATTATGAATTAATAGAGGCATGATTTTAGATAAAGGGATGGAAGGTAAATGTCAGCAGATGATAATATTCTCCATATCAACATAACTTCTCATGTTGACTCTGCAGAACCTTCCCTTGAGGTTCAGTCTGGCAGTTTGTGATTTATGAAACAGTTTAAGTTGTATGTTTGATAATCAACTAACCCAATTACTTCAGTCATTATCAATCTTCTTGATAATTCTGGTTTCATTCCAATACCTATTGATGGCCATGAGAAGGCTCTGTTGCTATCAAGGAAAAGTAGGTCACGTTTCAGTCTAACTGGGCTGCAATAACTCTCATTGGATCATCTTCGAGAAGCAGAAAGTTCTCAGCTCAAGAAAACTAAGGACACTGTCTTTAGTCTGTGTTGGGGGGTTTTTTGTTTGTTCATTTTCTCTTCCCCCTCCAGACAGCCTCAAGTGATGAGGCTGTTGAAACCTGGCACATCTCATAATCTTTCTGGCTATATGACTATTTATCATGGCACTCAGTCTCGAGGATGGTAACAGGACGGGCTTGAATTCAAGTTTCCTAACCTGACAGTTTTTTTCTAGTTTCTGCAAATAATAATAACAACAATTTTTTTTCCCCCTATAATTTATTATTACTGTTAGGCTTTGTGTCTACACTGCTTTAAAAAAAAATGCATCTTTTCATGTCTTTCTTATTTTTATATTAACAATTTCTTCTTTCACCAGATGCAAACCATTTGATGTTGCTAAGCTTACGCACAGCCATTGTTATTGTTATCAGTATTAGTAATGGAATCATTATCATTCTCATCACTAAAAGCGAGCTCATTATCTGATAAGTCAAAATTTCCTCCCAAAGATCTTGAGGTATTTTATTTTCCTCATTTGTATTCTCAGAAGTCGTTTCTTCCTCACTTGCTGGAGATGAAAATGCACCCTCCATAAGTAAGCTGCCATTCTGCTCATTATGCAGCTTTGATTATTAATTTTTCTCATCTCCTTTGCAGCCCAAGAGTGATTGCATTTTTAACTGGTTTGCGGCTCCCAAAGGATTTCCTTTGAAAAACAGCTACTGGGGTTAAGTTGTGGTTATGTGGGTTTGAGACAATGCTGACCCAGCTCCTGAAATCCAAGGGCACTGGCACAGGAGACAGCTGAACCAAGGTCTTGGGGAAGAATTGATAATAATGACAGCAGCGACGAGCTGGCCCTTCCCTAGGGCGAAAGAAAGGTTTCCCTTCTTCTCACAAGGGCAGATTGTGGGGTTCCTGGGGCTGTCCACAGGCCAGGAGTTGCACTTTGATGATCCTTGTGCATCCCTGCCCACTCAGAATATTGTATGGCTCTGTGATTCTCCCATTAGCCAGGTGAGCTGCAACACTCAGACCAGCGTTTCAATGTTCACTTGCACTGTGCAAATGGGCGGTTCTTCTGCAAACCCTAGTTCTGCACAAATATCTGCTCAATTCTTTCCCTCTGTAGAACAGCAACTCCAAGGCTGCTCCTAATCCTCACTAGCCAGCTGTTCCAGTGTAGAATATTGACTGTCTTCACCTCTATCTGCAGGAGGAGGTTACAGTTTGACTTTCTCTCATCAGGTTCTGTTTCATCCCTCTCTAATTTCTTCTTGCCACTACACAGACGGTGAGATTTTTTTTTTTTAAGATCTGCTTATTTGACACTGGAACCTTTTTCTCCTACACTTTTATGAAATGCCACTTCATTGTGTAACTTGGGTCAGGAACACACTTCTCAAACAAGAAGTGCCGGCACATCGAGTGCAGGATATTTGGGAGTAAAACACAATCAGTCTAGGGCAGAGGGGGAGTTGTTTTGGTTTTGTTGCTCTGTTTTTGTTCTGCTTTTCGCTCACAAAGAAATATTTCTGATGATGTGGTACAGAAAACTACCTGATGTGTGAGCTGTAAGTGGCCTTTTAAAATTCAATTAACTTTATTTAATGGGTTTCATGCATTTGTAATATCATGGAGTCACATTACTGAAAATTAGTTTCAGTAATGTTCTTCTGATATTACTGCACAGCTATTTGTTGCCAAATGGAAAGAAAGCTAATTACTGGACTTAGTTTCTCATGCAGATATTGTTTTACCCATCTTCCCTCATATGACATAAGATTATGTATTCATGCACACAACTAAATAATATTTTTTAATCTGAGATTATCTTGACCCCTTTAGAAAACTGAGTTCTTCTGTTTGTTTAGCCAGGAACTTTCACAGCCAGAGAAAGAATTTCAATTCTTGATTTCCATTTAATTTGCAGACTTTAAATTCTCATTTTTTACACAAATTATGCCTAGAGAGAGGCATTACAAAGTGCTTTTGCCTGCACCATCCTGACATCAGCCACCAAACAGGCTGTGGCACTAAGCAGATCTTTCTAACAGCTTTATACATAGAACTCACCATTTCTTCCCAATGTACTGGGCAAAGATTACTTAATATTTGATTCAGCCAGACTTTTGGAGGAGAAATCCAGATTGGAGCCATGTTTGAAAGCTTTCAACTTTGCTTCTTCCTAGAAATAACACAAATACTTAAAGGATCTGGAATATTTGCACAGATCTTATAGGTCATTATTCAGTCTGGAAAAAAAATGTGGCTTTAAAATGTTACACAAGTATTTGCCTACAACACAAATGTCAGCACTATATAATACACTTGCTAAAAATAAATTTAATGCATGGGAACAAAATGAATCCATTTCAAGGCCACTGTCTTAGCAGAAAGATGGAAACCAAGGAATGTTAATTTTTAAGGATACATGGCAAATATATTTCATTATCACTACACTGACTGCACCAAACCTGAAAACAGCACTGGGCTTTGTTTAATGAGAATTCACATTTTCTTTGCATTTTGCTATAAATTGCAGGCTGGTCAAAATTTAAAAAACAAAATTAAACATAGACAAAACTATGGCAATTTAACTTTGAATTTATACCTGCTTTAAGAGGGGAGACTGCATACCACACATTATACATCTTGGTTCATTTCAGACTGATCTGTTTTGGAAGAGTGCAGGTTTTCCATTTAAAAAATCATACTTTATATGTAAATATGTAACTTTTACAATACTTACCTATTTTTCTGTAATGATCAACCCAGAGAGCACTCTATGCAGGCTAAATTAGATACATTGCATGAAACCAATCAGAAACAACAACAAAAACCTCCAAACCAAACAAAATTATTTTCTTCTCTCACCTTAATATTCTGGCTTCTCTCGTACCTAGTAGAGAAACTGGTTGCTAATTTTTAATACTACATTAAATTTAATATTGCATTAATACTATAGTAAAAGCCCCAACCAATAAACAAGCAACAACTTGCATTTATACATTTTAATGCCTTTCATGGGAAAAAAGATATGGAGAACTTAAAAACTTCATATGAACTATAAATATACATTTGTCATGGGAAGCAACTAAAATTAAACATCAACAGGCAGTTTTTCCCTGGAATTTGGATGACTTAACTGATCCCATGTCAGCTGATGTTTTACTTCCCACTGACATTCATTCACAGCTCAGTTCTTGTGAGGTCAGAAAATATTTAATGTGACAAATTTCAATATGAAATTTAGCACAGAGAGGATTGTAATTTTTGATTACTTACCCAAAATGATGGAGAAATTAATTAAAACATTAATTTCCTCTTTCATTTTATCTGAGACAGACCAAAACACACTGCCAGTGTTTCTGTTTGTATTATGATTATGGATTGCAAAAAGTTCTTCCCTATATATACTCACAGCATGGCTTAAGAAACACAAAAATGCCTTATTTGTTATCAGCTGGATCCCCTACAGGTGATTGCAGAGTTCTTGAAAATACTGAGTTAAGAGACGTTTAAGATTGATGTCTTCACAATAAAAATCTTCTATATTTTTCTTAAATAATTTCAATAAATATCAGAAAATTACAAACATTCTTCCCCTAACAGTGGCAACACAGCTTTAACAGAATACATTTACAAGTATTTTAGTTACGTGATGTTCTTTTTGCTGGTGCAAAGATTTTTCAGTTATTTATTTGAGTTAGAGGTTGTACAGAACAAATCTTAAAAACAGACAGAGGTTTCGTTAGTGTTATTGAACTTACCACAGGGAACAATATGATAAAAACTCCCAGGTAGGCACAGGAGACTTTGCTCTGTTTTATTTGGCACGGCAATGTCATGGATATGAGTCTATTAACTTTTTGGAGAAAAGCTGAAAAATATTATACCTTAAAAATACAGGGAGGTGGTGGAGTCCCCATCCCTGGAAGTGTTCAGGAAATGACTGGATGTGAAATGACTGGATTCTAGGTTTAATGAAGAAAGTTCACAAATTGTATAGAAAAGGATTTCCTTACCACTTGTAGCAAGAACTCGCACAGACTTTGTCAAAACACATAGTCAGCTAGGATGAAATATGTAAAAACCAAACATTTATGTCAAGCAAAACAGTAAACCATTTGTAAGAGTTAACACTGTCACCTGCAGGACAGAGGTACAGAATTACAACCACGGCAAGCATGGCAAAAATGCCATCTTTTCCACATGGAAGAACCACACCACCAAAACCTGTGAGCATTCCCACAGAGGAACAGGATTGCTTTGGGTACCTCTTTGGTTTGTTCCTTTCCTCAGGCTCTGGGAAGTCTCACAGTAGCTCCGTGGTTACGTGGGGATGCTCGTGCCCCGCTGGGGGCTCTGCCTTTGAGGGCACAGCACAGCAGGCGCCTTCCTGACGGTTTGAAGAGTTTCTTTACGTTCCACAGGCCACCCTGGCTCATGCAGAAAAGCAGTTTCCTACTGAATACAACAGTGGACTGTAGATCTTGGAGGGTTTTTTCCTGAATTCTCATGAACATCTCTGGGCATTACATTTATGCTTAATTTCCCCATAATGAAATGGAATAATAATACTTACTGCATAGGATAAAGCACTTACCCAACCTGAAATTCTGAGCAGATCTTTGCAGCCTTCCAGCTGCTCCAAATATTATCCCTCTGTGCTCTTCCTGTTCTGCTTTGACGTATGATGCTGCATAAGTTTCAGACTTTCAAGTATCATTGATAGATTCAACCACTTTCAGTTTTTAAATGGCTTTTCTGTCCTTCATTTAAAGGGAAAAAAAATCAAGTAACGTTCAACACGTGCTAGAATTGCCAGGAGATAAATTGTCTTTGATTTTAAATGTGTATTAATGGGTCAATATTCTCCCTTCTTGCTATATACAGATCTCTCATTAATTATATTGTCACTATAGCTGCAGAATGAATTTGACCTTATTCGTTGAGCACCATGTTTTAGTATTAATAGTTTTTGTTCTTAACAGCAATTGGGAAATACAGCCAGACAGGGTGATTGATATATTCCTATCTTTATAGCATGGTTCTACTCATTCAAAAGATGCAATATGAAAGAGGGAGCCAATCACAATTTCTTTCTTTTAAAAAAAACCCAATTAATACATGTGCTCATTGCTGGGTTTATATAAATTTAATACTGACCTGTAAAACTGATTTCCTCTATGTGTCAAGTACAGTAGAAAAGACCTGAATGAGAACCATCATGCATCTCTGGGCTGAGGTTATCAGCACAGGCATTTGCTCAATTTGGAATCCTTTTTTTTATATAAAGTAAATATATAGCTAAGTGTGTCCAAGTAAGAAAATGTATCAAGTTAAAGGGTAAGTTTTTAGGAAGCGTAATGTCTTCAATTCTAAGCAAACAGGGCTTTGGTCTAAAATTCTAAAACATTAACTGTAAACCAAGGAATCTGTGTAGGTCAGCTTGCCAGGGGGCTCTGACTGGTCTGAAATTTCATGTCATCTTACCAGATTTATAATGATATGACTGGGTACAGAGCCTGACTTGCCATCTTTGATCCATTAAAATATTCAGGCACACGATTTTCAACTTTAAATGTCCAAGTATCCTCTTTCAGAGTCAAATTCATCCCTGATGGCACGAAAGCCAGAGTGATTCTGCTGACTAGTAGAGCTTTTTCCCATTCACTCTATTGTAAGTGGAGTGACTGTTACTTTAAACTAGTGTAATTGGGAGTAAAACTTGGCTTTTTAAGTCTACTTCTATTTTTAAAATCTTCTCTGTCAAGTTTCATGAGGTCAGATGTGAAGATGAATTTGTTGTTTAAGCTCCTTCCTCCTGCAGGCAAAAAGCTTAATCATTTTTTTCTACTGACCTTGTCTTGTCTAAAGATGAGTCAATGAATCAAGTTATGAATGATATATCATGAATAAATGATTTATGCTGGGTCAGATCAAATATGATGTATTACTTAGGTCCTTGGGTATTATTGCATATAAAGATTTATCCAAAGTGTTATACAATTGGTCAGGGAGAGAATTCTTAAGTCGTTGTGCATCCTCTTGGAAAAAAAAAAAAAAGACACGAAAAACCCTCCAGTATATAACTGTTCTCTGACTAGAGAAATCTATCTTGGCAAAAAATCTCTGTCTTTGACAAAGGCATAAGAAAGACAGTCCAGCAGTCAGAGTCCTCTGCTGGAATGCAGGAGCTCCCAAGCCTCCCTGCATTTCTCTTGGTCCCACTGTCGACAGCAGAGGAAAACAGAAAGCCTCTTTAGGTTGTAAGGGTGCTGTGACACTGCCCAGCTGAGAGTCCCCAGGGTGATCATACAACACAGCAATTTATTTTCATGTTAAATTTACAAGAGTGATTTGTTTTCCCTCATGAATTTACTTACGGGTTCAGAACAACTTTCTGCCTTAGCCTTCATCATATTGATTACTCATTATTGAATTCCTAACGGTATTGGAATGCAAACACCTTCTCTGACACACGTTCCTCCAAAAAGGATTGCATTGCAGCAGTAGCCAATGCCCCCTCTTAAGAGGTTTTCTTAAAGTAATTACAAACTTGGAAATAGTTCCTTGCGTGGGCTGGACTGGAGATCCCTGGAGTGTGCTGGCTGAGGCCTGGCCATAACTCTCTGCAAAGAAAACTGGTGCAGAAAAGCTATTAAAAAAAAACTTACTAAAATATTATGATGGAAACAAAAAAAAGTTCCATTAGCCTTCTCAACTTCCTGCTGTTCCCATTTTTGTTCGGTAAATCTGATGGTTTTGGGTTTCCCTTTCCCAATGTACTTAACTCTCCTTCCCAGTTACCATTACTAATTCCAATACTGCCATACTGGGAAGGACCTTCTAACCACCACCAGGACCACACCTTATGATGTCACCTTTTCTATGTCTACTTAACGAGTTATGCATCATGGTCAACCACTTATATTCACTTATTATAAAACTATAAAGTGACGGGCATCAGCACACGCAATCTGAAGCAAATTAACGTATTCTGAAAAGGCTGTTCTCTCAGAAATGCTAATAGATGACAGAACATTGGGTAAATATAATTATTCTGACAAGAAAGAGTTTGTCTTATCCTGACCAGTTAGTAATTGCACATGGATGGTGAAGGCCTCATGGAAATAAGAGCAAAGACCATGAGAAATGAATCATCTGTCAAATATTTTGCACTGTATTGTGACCTGCAGTCAGTTTACAAAGCTGCATCAAAGTGCACAGCCTAGAATCAATTCCTTGGGTGGCCAGCAAAGGAAGTGTGGCGGAATTCTGCCAATCTAAAACCACACAGTTGGGAGGTACAAAGCTGGTTCACAAAACCCCACGATGTTTGCAACCAGTCACTGCAAATTGTTATCGCTAAACACAACGATGAAGCGTCAATGAAGTGCGCCACGGAACATCCAGTTAAATTCTTCCTAAATTAATAAAAATGTTACATGCCACAAATTTACGTATTGGATTTTCTTACTGTAAAAAGAATTATTTAAAAAGATGCCTTTTTATTTCAACTGCTACTTTCCCTGCTCTTTTATAATAGTGAATGATAATGAAGTTGTCATTTTACATACAGGATAATAAATTTCCTTGCTATGAATACGAGGCTATTGCTCACTCGGAGGGCCCTGATTATGTTGTGCTAGGAGAGCATGACAAGTGCTTTATGAATGGCACAGTCCTGAAAGTGAACTCAGTCAGTGCTCATTAGAGGGTCATCCTCCTAGAATTTGAAAAAGTGAACTTCATGCGTGGGGGTATTCTCTAATTTTTCACACTCATGGTATAAGTAACACCTGCACATCAAGGTCTCCCAGCATAGTTCTGCATCTTCATTTCAGTTAAAGCAGTGATCTTTCACTTCAGGAACAGCAGTGACACCTGACATATGTGGAAAACTTACTCAGCTAATTTGACCATCTTTCATACACAGTCCCACGCTGACAAACACCTGCCTGTCACCCCGGCTGGAGACAAATCCACCTCTACGAATACCTGCACTGAGGTCTTTTATTATTCAGAGGAAAAACACAGAAATACAGTTAGAAATGTCAGCTTGTTTGTGGTAGATGCAGACGGCAATCTCATTTTTTTTGTCCTTGTTTCTCTGGATGCCCTATTCCAGTTTGGAATATAACAGCTCATTTCTGATGGGCATTATACATTTCAGTGTCTGAATAGCCACAGGGCAGTGACCTCTGTGCACATATCCATGCAGCTGGGACTGAAACCAGTTTTTAACCCTAAGTTTCTCCCTGTGTGTTATGTAACAATTTCCACAGGTTTACACTATTAAAGCAAAAGCTTTTCTCACTCATTTTGATGCTCCAACATTGACATAATACTTATCCACTTTCTTTCACTCCAGATACTAGTTCTTAAACCTTCATCCTAAATTGCATAACCATGTGAACACTTCTACTGTTTTAAGTTTTATATTTTATATTTTATATTTCTGTATTTTCAGCTTTCATAGTTCTTTTCTGCCTATTCTTTCCTCTTCAAGCAGAAGATACAGTGCCACAGTTCTGATGGGGCACTGTGCTCATCATCTTCCTCTCCAATCAGAGCTAGGGGATACAGGGCACTGCATGAAACTGATTTGTATTACACAAAGTAAAAGCAGGTAACTGTGCAAGGGAGCAGTCCAATTCTAAGTTCAATGCTTGCTGTTAAAGCAACAACACATGTTCAAAGGAAGTAGGTATTGGGAAGGTATTAGTTCTGATGTGTGTTCTCTTTTGGGCAGGAAAAGTAACCCCCGACCCAATGGGGTAATTCCTCTCTGGCGCAGCACCGACCTCACTCAAATACACCAAAGATGAATTGGAGGCAGTGACTAGAAACCTTACTAGATTTCCCTTGAAGTGAGATAGTCAAGCAGTGTCAGAAATGCTTCCCTTTGTTTGAGCTGAGCTCCAACCAGTGATCAGCCCTTCACTTGATGCGAGCTGACAGCCTCAAAGAGCGATCTCGGCGTACGACACTCGAGATACAGCCCAGAGCCTCCGTGCCCAGAGCAGGCCCATCAGCACAGAGACACTGAAGTTTGTTAGAAATAAGGTCAATGGACTCTTCAAGGTCACTGTACTGAAAGAAATCTTTGCTTTGGTGCCTTTGGGCATTTGCCTCAACAAAGGCTTCGAGGCTTTTTAAGTTCAGATATTTATACCCAGCTTACCTTATCCAGCACTGGGAGCATCCATTCCAGTTCTCGCCTTTTGGGAGGAAATGGTGATCCAGTTGTTGTTACTGAGCATCCCAAAATGTGGCTCCCGGCACCTCTCTCATCTGATGGGATGAACTGCTGGTGCTGGTCTGCAGTGCACTCAGAGCAGACTCAGAGCACCAGAGTTGTTTGGGCAAGAGCCAGCCCTCCATCCTGTGCTTTCTGGTGCCTGGTGCAACAGAACTGCCCTGCCAGCGCTGCCTTTCTGCCACTTCTGGCACTTGGGACTTCCAACCCACTGCTGGCCCCATCAGAACCTGGCCAGGATCTGTTTCTACTCCCTTAGTGCTCATCAGCCAGGTACAGAAACACTTCACTGTGACAGCGTCAAATTATTCATTACCTCACTCTCGTGGTTGCCAAACCTGCACTCCATGTAAAAAGCAAATGCCTTCATAATTACATGATCCTGTGTACTTGAATCCCACATGGATCTCTGCCTTACTACTGGATGAGAAATACATTTCTTAATGCCATGGCAATCTCAAGGTTAAAGAAATCAGTGGAAAAGATTGGATATCTATAGCTCCAATCTCTTGGGAAATTCTCTGTTCCATACCAAGCCTGACTCCTTGGAATCCTTATGTCTTAAACATATTTTTTTAAAAATTCCTGCTCAGGTGGATACTGAGGATAATGGTCCAATCTCCTAATCAGAGCCATAGAGGAAGATATTGGTACTCTGGCAAAACCAATTTTGTTTCAATGCCATTTTTCAGTAGTATTGACTTCCACAGATCTATCAGCAGGAATTGCAAATCAGGGACTTATCTAAAATTGTTGATATACAGGTGGCTTTTATTTTCATGGCACAGGTCTGCGTGGCTTAAAGGAGACATATCCTGAAGGAGTATTTTTTACAAATTAGTCTTTAACATTAGATGAGATATTCCAGTCATAGCTGTACTTTGTAGGGAGTTAATTTATCCAATGAGGTTAACTATCTAGCCATGATTGAAAATATCAACGAGGTATTCTTTTTATTTTTCCTTTCAATATGGTGAACAGGAAAGCAGTTTCAAAACCAAAACCCTACACAAATTGAAAATAACAACTGGAAATACACATTCTTTTACAATGGCACTAGTTCATTACACCTCTCAAGTGCATTTTAAGTACACAAAAGCCTCCAAGTTCTCATATAATATAAGCAAAAAATGGAATTCCTGTTTTCCTGAGATAAAAGCCACCTTATAATCTCTGGACCTCTGAACCACAGGAAAAAGCTTGATCACCAGAATTTCATATAATCTGAATATTATATACAATCAAGATTTTCAGAATGGACTGGTTTCTTTCTTCAGATAACACTGAGGCTGTTCCATAACTTTCTTTTATGTATTTTAGGAGTCTCGCCCTGAATACTGTGAGTTTGACCCAAAGTCTCTGACTAGTTTTCAAAATCTATGTTCTCAAAAAAATACAGGGACAATTTCTTCCCACCTGAAAGACCAATTACCTGAATATCTGGGTTTTCTATATACCAACACCCAAAAGTGTGGATAATTCAAAGTGTACCTGTCAGTGAATTATTCCATCCCAGGTTCTGAGGTTCTGTCTAGCTATTTTTTTCCTTCCTTGCCTTTTTCCTCCTTCCCATTATGCTTTAATGCCCTGGGATCTCCATTACTGAATCAGCAGCTTGAGAGGCATATGCTACTGCTTACTGGCAGAACCAATTACAAAAAAGAAAGAAAAAACCAACAAAAAAGCAAATGAATATAATTCCAAGCCATTCAGTGCAATGTACATTATACACATCTTCATATTCCAGTTTAATTTCTGGCAACAATATCACTATGGAAAAAAACATTGTCTAACTCACTGTGCTTTCGCAAAATGCCTCTTACTGAATTCCAGCCCACAGTGCCTTCTGTACAAACACTCCCACAAACTCCAAAAATCATATGCAGAGCACAAACAAATAAAATGTGCTTCTCAATCAAAGTATGTAGAATCTACTTACATTAATGGCCAACGTTCCCTTTTTATTGCACTATGTTATAAAAGTACAAATTGGAACAAAGTAAACTAATTTTGCAAATAAGCTGTTTTATTTAGACTCAACATTCTATAAAGTGTCATAAAAATCAACCTTTCATTGCACATTTCCACATAACATGATATTTATTGGTTTCCAGAAATCACTGCATTGAGTTTATATTATTTCATGGTCAAAAAAAAAAAAATAGTTACTTAATATTCTGCATTGACTAGCTATCATTTTTGGCAACGCAACTTTGCTACATGAAAATGTAGGAGTAGATGGAATGACAGAGTCATCACTCAGGCGTCTCAAATTCTATGTCAAGGCTTGATAAAGGTAACACAACTTGACAGCTGCTCTTTTGCATACAAAAGGCAGAAATACTTGCATATTCCATCCGAGTAGGGAAACTCTGCAAGGTGCTGCTGACTGAAAAATGCCAGTTGGTATTGAGAGCAGCACGGACACCGATAACAGCATTTGAGCACTAATCTCACAGGTACAGCAATGAGGACACACAATAGGTTACCACACACCTGGGTATGAATGCAATGCTGAAACCTGGCCTGACACAGAAGAATATTATTTTCCACACCTTACTAAAACTCCCAAAAGTATCTGTTTCAAGCATCTTAACCTGTGCTTGCTCACACTGTACGCAAACAGTTAAGATGTTCGGATGTGAAACATTCCCTGAATTCTACACAGTGCCTCTGGACAGAGAATCACATGCATTTTCTATTTGTCTCAGAATACCAAATCACAGCATGTGGGATAAGAGTATGTTGCATATTAACTCACGTAAACTGCAAACGGAAAACACAGGGAATTTGTGTTCATCTTATTTGCTCTGAGTATGAAATATTAAGGATCTCCTTATTTTCCCTCTAGTGGATTCACAGACTACAAGATGTTTCAGCTGTTGAGAACACGAAATGAGACTGCATGAAAAAACAAACAGTATCCAAAATTATTTCAGAATCCTCAGTGTACAGGCTGAAAACAGCAAATGTTTGGGAAGCCCTTGCCAAATATTTTATTACTTTTTTTAAGGATCAGGGCATGAACAGTTTCTGTAGCAAGTTCACCCAAAAGTCAGACCTGCACACCTCTCCTTGGGGTCATTCACACCCGTATCAGGACTGAGCTACACAAAAGCCAAGTGGGGCGACAAGGACACTAATTAAAAACTGGAAATGCACTGAGAGCTCAGACAAACCCTCAACGTGCCACTTGCAGTAAGAGCTCATAGCAGGTGCTAAGAGCACTTGGTATTGCATTGCTCTGTCACCAGCATGTCGGGGGAGTACAGCCTCAAACAGGGAAAAATTAACAGGCCTCTGCAAAACTACTGAAAAAAAAAAATCTCTTAAATTTTTGCCTCAAAGCAGCACACTGCACACCTACAGCACCGCATGGTAAAGGCAGCCACTCTAGTATATAATATCACATAACAGTAACAGTCAGCAAAGGACCTTCTTCCAAAGATCGTGCTTTGAAATTCCACTCAACCCTATCAAATAATCCAGGAGTGATCAGACAAGGTGGTGTTACACTGTCTGAACACTTGAGAAGTGTTCCATAAACATTAAAGGCAGCATGCATTTAAAAGAAAAATAAAGACCAAGACTTCATTTTCAAAGGCTTGCTGGAAAATAAATCAGAGAGAAGTATCTTAAATAAAACCCTAATCTTTTTTAACCAAATGGATTAGGCAGATGAGGAAGCATATACTACATTTACACAGCAAAACTGTTGTTCCACGCCTTTATTCTGATTAAATTTCTTAAATTAAACCCTTGTATTAATTCCAACCTGTGAAATTTATAAAAGTATGTCTGCATTAATCCATGCCAACATTTATAATAGCTATAAAATCAATTCTAGATTATATCACCCGTACATACACATTTACATTCTGCCCTGTGGGCTCACTTAACATTGACCAAGAGACTCCTCCCAATTTAAAAAAAAAAAAATATTCTTGCTTATAATAATCTATGTTGAGAGATTAAAGAAAATAGACTGAACAGAAATAATCGATCTTCTGATACCAAATCTTTTGGGAAATTCCACAAAGAGTGGCCAAATTCTGCTGACCTCGTTTATATGGAGTACCCGGGTAAGTAATTATGGTGAAGTAGGGTTGACCCTGTTGAAAAAACCAGACCAAGTCAGTCATACTGACGGGCAACATAATCTTTTTTGCAAATGCATGCAGGTGCACATTTTCTCCAGTCATGACAAGTGTGTATGAGCAATAGTAGAAATAACCAGCAGTAGTGAGATTATAATTAGGAAAAAACAAAGGCTGAAGAGCACCACAGGTTTAGTAAACATGCAGTCTAATTTAGATATCCTTAAAGTCTTTGCTTGCCAGATGAGTATTCATAATTCTTAGGCACTTCCTAGGCTCAAATGTGCAGGTTCAAGAACAGGTTTGTGCACATGGCTTGAGTCCTTGTCATCCTTAATGATGAAAAACACTGTAGGACAGCATAATTACATACATAATTTGGTATGTAGCCATCATGTAGTGAATGCTGGATGGCACCTGCAGGGTCAGAGAAATTCCCTGCTTAGATACTGCCTGGTTTATTTTGTAGACAGGTAATACCAATTCTGACCTTCTGTCTATAATTTCTTATTAATCCAACTGCAGAACTGGATTCAAATAAACTTCAAAAGTTTGTTTCAAAACTTTCAAGATTATCACCTGCCTACACTGCTACTTTTGAGGGAATTTCCTGGTCCAGACATTAGAGAAAAAAAAGATAGGAAAAAAAATCTGCTTCCATTCAGTGAAGCTATAACTGAAAACCTGCCGCTTGCATGCACTCAGAAGTGAATACTTTGAATTTAACACATGATGTCTCCTTACACTTTATCCATTTGGATCTGAGCAGGACTTTTCCACCACTTTCAGCTCTTTATTATGGTCAGCTGTACCAGGAATAATAATTTAAACTTGAGGGAAGGGAGTTGAGAACTGAATGGGGAACAAAAGGCATGACTGAGATCAGAGAGAGAAAAGAGGGGGATTAACTTGGTGGTTGGCAAATTAAAGGGGAGCTTAAGAAGTGATAAGGAAGCAGAATGGAGACAGAAAACCAGTGGGAATGGCTGAGAAAAAGGTGGTGAGGGATGGGAAAAATCATCACATTGCAAAAAGATGTCAGAGAAGGTGAATGCAGGGGATTGGAGAAGATGGTGTTAGAGGGAGAGAAAACAGCCAGATGGCCAAAGCCAGCCAAAACTATCATTGCATTGGTATCCAAGTAATTTTTATCATTAATATAACATGTGATAGACCATAAATATTTTTGTATTCTATATTTGAGACATTTGCTTGTGCTACTGGAGACTCTGTCTCAGATTCTGTAGATTCAGAGCTCCAAAAGAAGACACCTTGCTTTGTTTTGAACACCAACAACGCTGTACAAGGCTGTTTTCCAAACTCAGGTCCCAGGCATCTTAAAATGAGATTTTTTTTCCTATCACTCACTTTTCTGGGACTGGCGTGACACTGCTAAAATGTTACAGAGTGCCAAAGGGAAGGAACATCTTCCACACCGAGCTTGTTTCCTGAGATAGCGACAAAGCGGGCCGTGATGCCAGAGGTGCCCACTTCTGAGTGACACAGATAACAGCTCCCAGCACAGGGCCTGCCAGGGAAATCTTCACTGCTCCTTGGAGAACACAGACCAGACATAATGTTGTTTACAGCATTTAACAGCTTTTAAAGCCAGAACGAGCCATACAATTATCTTCCTTTCCTTTCCACTCAACACAAGCCACACTGAGCCCCCAAAGTCTGGGTGAAGTAGATGCATTTATAGCACACAGCCACACATAGGCTTTCCCTCCCTGCCTTTTCTAATGCATCTTTTGTTCTCCATCAGCCTCCTAAAGTATAGAGAAATCCCATGACTGGGGACCAGGGAATGTACAAAAGACCTCAAAAGATAAGGACATTCGTTTCCACGACTTAAAAATAAACTTCATGGCTTGAAGGACAAATCTCCTCATATAAACTTTCCAACATATTATAACTGAATTCTTAGAGACTAAGCGTTTTTGCTACATGAAATGATGGTTACCTTTTGAATGTTTGCAATTAAACTAATTACAATAATTTAACAACTCAGAAATACAGGGAGAAATTTGGAGAAAATGTTTCTATGGGAGAATGAAACACTTTCTCTGTGAGGGTGACCATGCACTGGCACGGATTGCCCAGAGAGGTTGTGGAATCTTTATCCCTGGAAGGGATTCAAAAGCAATCTGAGCACAGTCCCCCCTGGGAGGCTGTTTTTAGGTGACCCTGCTTGAACAGGGAGGTTGGAACCTCCAGTGGTTCCTTCTGTAATACCTGAGATTTAACCTTTCCCCACCGACTGCTGCAAGAACCGAGGTCAGCTGCAGTGCCCCCTTTCATATCTCTAGACTGAAATATTTTCCTAAAAGATAAGTGAGGCAGTGCAAAGTGTTTGCTAATTTTCTCATGCAGTCATTATTTACATCTATGTTTACATAGATGTATCATATCACTGCAAGTAAATTAATGTTTGCACAACCTTTTGAAGATAGAAGGCATTTGTGTGTTTGCATATTCGCACAGGTACTCTTTTTCTTGGATGATAAAAACAATTCACTGCCTTTTTTAAGGTTAGTACTCAAAAGCCAGCTCCCATGTACTTTTTATTCATCTGACTTGATTGTACTTTAGCTTTTTTATGGACTCTTTAAAATACATACTAATAAAACCTTATTGGCTTTTTATTATCAACTGTCTCAACATACAAATATTGCAGGCTGCAGGGATTTTCTGGTCACTGTGAGCATGACTCTAGATTAAGTAGCAATCAATGCATTTGTTACAGTGTCTCTGGCAATTGATGTTTCCGAAAAGCTAACGCACTTTTAGCATCATTCAGGCAATTTGCAAACGTACTCCTGCCTTTAAGGGCGCTCTGTTTATTCCAGTACAACATAGGAATGAAGTCAATCTGGGTAAGCTGCTATGATTTACTAACACCTTCCTTTAGCTGCTGTTCCACAGCTGGTTGGGCAAAAACTCTACGTTAGAAGCACACCAAGTGCTTAGGACCTTAACTTGCTATAAATTTTTGGAAGTCAATAGGTAGGATTTAAAAATCAATGGAAGGATATGGCTCAAAAGTGCTTTTTTTTCAAAGCTATAATGGTACAAATATTATCACTGAGCACTCACTTATATGTAAGATCTGAACATTGGAATAAAAGCCTACAAAAGATCTACAAGTGTGAGATGACATTGAAATCAACGCATTTAAGTCCCTAAATGGCTCATCTGATTCATCTCACCAACAAGAACATCTGATTGTCTCTAGAATAGACAGACATTTACAACAGCAGTGCCTTTCTAGTGGAGTACTTTGAAGTCTGCTCTTTTAAAAGTGGTTACAGAAGAGCATTAGTGAGAAAACAAGATAAATATTTTAGTTAGGAATTACAAGGTTGAGAAATCATGAGGGATATTGCTCCCACCAGATTTCACTGACTTTGCTGACTACACTTTGGTTGCATTAGAGGTGGGTTTGGTGGAACATTCTAAGGATGAGGAAGCAGTTATTAAATTCACCTGGTAGAGTTAAGGAAGGTGTTCATCTCTATTTTTGGTCTCCTAATGGCACCTGACCCTTTATCATTTAATACCATCGATTAACAGCACTCTAAAGAAAGTCTGTCACCAAACGAACTGTTGGAAGAGAGGTCCCTGTTACAAACACAATTCAAGTGTAGCATGCAGGGTACATCCCCAAGGCCCCCAAACAAACATACAATTCAACCACTTAAATCTTACAATAATAAAAACTATGCAGACAAGGGGATGAACATCATGAACAATGTTACTCTCCAGAAGTCAAATTCTCTCTGCACTAAACAGAACTGGTGCCAGCATTAGCAAAAGAATCATCATCAACTTTTGCTGATGAGATGCCAAGGAAAGCTAGGAGATAATAATGTCTGAGTCCATGCAGTCCCACTGACTGGGGCTGAGCAAATTCCCACTGCAGAGGCTGCTGTACAACTGCACAGCTCTGCCTCTGGTCAGGCCCGGGGGGCTCTTGCCCACTATTCAATCATAACTTGTGAAGAAATGTAGCAACAGCACAGCTGTATGTACCCAGTCCTGGGCCATTGCTTGGAGAGGCCCCTTTGCCAAGGACTTTGGAAACAGAAACCCAGATCTGCAAACAACTCATTTCTTGCTATGTGAACTCTAAAAAGTTTTTCACCAAATTGTGCACTCAGAAATTTTCCTGAAGGCAGTTTTTAAACATTAATACAGACACTTTTTCCATTTTTATTGCAACCTGAAATGATCCTGTAATGCTTCCATGGCAAATTGGGTAACAATGCATTTAACATTTCCATCAAATAAATTATATTTAAATTCTAAGTATCTATATAAAATTAATTATTTAAGCTCTAAACTTAGAATTATTTGAGACTGTAAAACCCAAACAGGGCTTAACAATTTCAACTGTTTATATTATTAAGACCTGCAGTTCTCAAATGTGTATAGCATCCCCCCAGAGAACACTAGACCCCCTGATCCTTTCATTCACAGATTACTTTGGCCAACAGGCAACGATGTGATTAGAGCCTTCTACCAATGGAAAAGAGATTTGAGTTTTAGCCCTGCAATATGCTTCACCAGCTTGTGCCTCCACACTTGAATTCCTGGTTCTACAGCAGGGAATGGATTTATGTTTTCCTTGTGGTTTTTTGACATCAATCCAGGTCCTACATGCCAGGTCTGATGGAATGATCCAGCCTGGAATAGTGGCTGGTGTGGCAAAGAGTGATGGAATCCCAAAACTTTTCCCAGGACTTGGAGGTCTTGTTTTTTATTCACAGCTCTCTGGAAATTTAGAGACCTTGAAGTGGGATGTTTTGGTAATGTTCGGTAAAACTTTGTAAGGCCTTTAGCCTTCTAAGACTAGGCAGGTTCTTTTATTTAACATAAACATTGAAAGCATTTTTGTGCAAGTGTAACTACTGATTCACACTCTTCAAATAATCTGAAATCATCACAAAAATTTCCTCTCCAGGAAACGTTACAGAAAACAACTCTTTATTTTCATACAGAAATGGAATAATCAAAGTTTATCTGTATTCTCAGAACTGAGGTATTTATTGTTCCACAGGAGTAAAGGTGTTCTGTGCATTGCCACTCCGGTGCTGGATACCCATGGAAACACCACATCCTTCAACTACTTACTCCGAACGGAGTAAGGAAGAAGATGAGCTTGCTGAAGACCTTAAGAAACTGGAGTCAGATTTTTCTGACAGAGGAAATGGAAATCTCCCCTGGGTGCACATCTGGGGTGTCTCAGAACCAGGGCTTCAGCACGTCGCAGGACGTGCTTGGTACTTCGCATGATTGAGCTCTTAGTCATAAAAACATATTTTACACACAAAAATACAGCAGATGTCCTTCTGAAAATCATCTCTGAAGTGTTATTCCCTCTCTCTATGTTTTATACATTCAGGAACAGACATTTGAGATATACTGTGAACAGTGCAAAATGCTGTTTTGCATTTCTTAAACCACGTGTTGCAGTACCTTTAAGCGCCAGCTGAAGGAAAGGCTGAGAGAGGTTTGATCCTCAGAGCAATTCTGGTCCAAGTCAAACTTTTGTTTAGTGAGTTGTAAACAAATGTCTCAGAATGCAGAGAATCCTCTCATTTCTTTCCAACTAAGGTGGTCTCAAACACATCAAGTCCTGCTTTGAAGTAAACCTGAGCTGAATTGATCCTGTTCAGCACCTCTGACAAGGCTGCTTGAATGGTCTCATTTGACTGATGCAGTTTGCAGTGCTCCAGTGCCTCCAGCAGTACTGAAAACTGGCTGGTCCTGTCATCCAGTCTGTAAAGAATATTTCTGAAAGAGAACAATGGAGAGAATGGTAAACTTCTTACTCAAAAACAATCCATCAGATGCCATCGAGAAACCCTGCAAGTATCAGCCACAGCTTACGGATGGTACATATTGTGCACAGTAAAGCTGACCCATGAGAGAGTGAGAGGCAAATGCATATTTATTATGCCTTTGTAAACTGAATCTATTCATTGAACTGCATGTACTTACACTGGAGCAGTCACTAAATCCATCAAAGAAATCTCACATTCCTCTTTGACCATTCGAGATTTTATTCAAAAGCATGAGCCTAGACCCATCATGTCCCTCATGAAGGATTTTGTGTCTCAGACGGATTCCATTTATTCCCCTCTAAAAAAAGTTTGGTTATTGCTGTGAACCCTCAGCACAGGTTTGGTTTTGTTTTTGTTTTTCCTATCTGCTCACGTTATTTATTTCACACTTCAGAGGTGAAATTCCAACTGCATTAAAGTCAATGGTAAAACTCTCCTTGCCTTCAGCAGAGACTTTATTTCATCAATAATCCTTTGTGGGATCAGAACGAGAGCAACCCATCTTTAATGTCCCATACTCGAAGAAGGAAACAGCACACATACAGCTAAACCCCTGTGAAACAAAATCTGTGTTTTCTGGTAATATCTGCAAAAGTTTTTAATGGTTTGTAGAAAAACAGATGCAAGAGTATTGTGTGATCCCTTAGAAATGTTATCTGTATGAGGTGTGGAAGGCTCAGGATTCAAAGCTACTCGGTGATTTTAATGAGACTCTTTGAAGCAGGCTATAAATGTTATCCAAAAACAGGTGTAATCATTATACTAATTAGAAGAGCACATAAATATCATAAATCTCCACCCAGGAGCTCCTTTGATTGTAAACATAAGTGAGTGAAATTTGAAACAGGAAAGCTAGAGTGATTTGGTACAGGACCTTACCTTAAATACAGGACAGGTGTTCAGGGCAGAGGAGAAGCTGTTTCATGAAGAACCCAGCAAGAAACAGGACAACTCACACCCTTTGTTAGTAACCTAATGGCATGACACAACAGGCCAAATGGCAACTCCAACTTAGTAATAAAACTGCCAGGTTTATTTACACAAGACAGACGAACACCAAAGTGCATCTTATCATTCTATGAATCACCTAATTGCCAGCCTGCCTGGGGGAAAGGTAACAAAGCAGCCCAATAAATGACACTACGGAACACTTACAATCTCCTGCCATGCTTTTCAGTTTTAAAAAACGTTTTGAATGAGAGGCAATGCTTTTTAAAGATATGAAATAACTCCTGTCCTCATAAGGCAATTTTTCAGGGTATGTTTTTGCCCCCCCAATACTGGGTATCCATCCAAACCCAGCAGTGTGCAGAAGGAATGGTAAGGTTTTCATCCCCTGACAGCAACACATCCAGACAGTTCAAGGGGTCTGCAATGCAATGCATTGGAGCTCTAAACAGAGGAGGGAAAGGATTTGAATCCAACACGGCAGCAGAAAGAGTTTAAACAATAGGTCATCAGTGACATAGATCACTTCGCCCAAAACAGGTTAGGAGTGCGTGCAAGAACAGCTCAGTGGGGACAGAAACCTCCATCAAGAGAGCAGAAACAGGCAGATGTGGCAATAACTTCCTCAGCTTGCACTGCAGGGGCCACAGGACAACTCCCTGCTTCCTTAGCTCTGAGCTGATGCTGCTGTTCCCTAACTGTGGTGGAGCTCACACTCAACAGCGACTCAAGTTATCTCGTGGACTGTCCCAAAGCAGTCTCTGTGACACAGTAAATGAAAACTGTGTATGTTGAGACCCAGATAAATTCTTGGTTGGTTGGTTTTTAAGGATAGGCTGTGCTATGGGAAATACTGCATTTTTCAAAGCAGGGATTGATTTTGCTCCCTCAGTTCAGGGACTCCTGCTGAGATCAGTGCAAGCAGAACCGGGCTTTTGAAGAACTCTCCTCTATAGTTCCTGTAGTTCACAGGGAGAAAGAAACCTGCTCACAGCCCCTCAAACACCTTCAACAGCAAGGACAGTGCTAGAGATAATCACATTTCTTTCTACCCTCAGGAGAGATCTGGTTGCTGGTGGCTGGGAGAGTGACTGAGCTGGAATTCTACTCCAAATGCCTACAACACTGGCGCCCCGAACTGTGCAAGGATCCCTCTATTCCTTTACGTCAACTTAGAACAACATCATAAGACAGCAACCATCAGCAGAGCAACACTAACTCAGAAAGTGCCACTAACCACCAGAAACTAGACTCTAAAGACAGGATGGCCGGAACATTGGAACATTTAGGGACTGCTGAGACCGTGGTTTGTGGTGAATAGGAACAGATCTCATGTCCCATCTTCAAATGTGCTCTAAACAAGGCACACAAGCTAAAAAGATGGTTTAACCTGACACATAAGGGTGTTAATACAGTTTAAATCTACTTCTGTGACTTTGAAATCAGTGTTGATTCCACAGTAAATCCATAGGCAGGTGATCCAAGTAAAAACAAGTATTCCTAGTTCACCCTACCTGAATGTAGAGCAAATTAGTGTCTGATGAGAAAAGCGGAGCTGTTTGGTGAATGAAAGAGACAAGCAGTCTACTGCCATAATTTTAAAATAATATCTTAACTTCTGAAATAGTAATATGACTTCAGAATAGCTGATTACGTAGAATAACAGAACCTCATTTTTATTTTTATGTATGCAAACAATAATAAGTAACATAATACAGCACCTGTTTTTTTCAAATTTTCTGCTAGGAGTTCTCACTGGGATCTCGTATTTTCCAAATACTTATCTTTGCCTGGCAAGCCATGCCACCCCTTTGTCGCATAAAATGATTTCTCTCTTTATGCATGTTCATGAGAGCCAATTTATACAAGTTTACTTCTTATCTCTGTTGAAGCTCCATCAAATGAAAAAAATAGTCAGTTCAGTTTATTACTTCCAAGCCTTTACAAGTCAGAAAAGTGTTTTCATTAAAGATTACACACGGACTGAAAAATAAACCCCAGCCATTTCATTGACACGAGGTATCACCATGTGCCCACAACACGCAGAATGATAGCAAGAGACTTTAATTTCTACTGTGACATTCAATTACTTAAACATTCCTTAACACAAATTGGTTTTGTAGCCTACACCTCTAAAACAACAATTCCAGCCTCTGGCCTAATTGCTTAAGTATCTACCTTCATCTTTAACTATTTTCATCTTATAAATATAATTCACACAGTCAGCCTGACCTCCACCAAACGAAAAGACACTCCTAAACAGGAAACTGCAATACATTATTGATGACACTAATGAAATTACAACACACATCATTCATCTTAATGGGCTTGTTTCTATGACACATCCCAGTGACCTGAAAAGTGTAGCACTGAAGTAGGAAACACAATTAATAACTTCAGGCAGTACCACTGAAAGAGATTAAAGGGCTACAAACGAAACAGCCTTAGCAAAGGAAACTATAAACAGAGCCTCTTCTATAACTTTTATAAGCCCTTGGCAGGCCTAGGAACATAAGCATTATTGATTAAAATAATGCCATTAAATGCTGTTCTACATAACCACAAATAAGGAGGTACCGGCACACCCACGAGACCAGAAGGAATTTGACAAATTCTTGAATGACAGATCACACTAAAAATATATTGACTTTAACCCAACTTCAATATTAGAGCAACTGGACAGTACAAGATGAAACTAGATTACCACATTATTCTTGTCACGAAAAACAATTTCTTAGCTTACAAGAAAATTTTGTCTGTAGGTAATGTACAACACGAGATGAATTATTCAGGCACTTACAAACAGACTCCTATCTAAGAGCCCACGTTTGAAATTTTGAAAAGTGACTATTAAATCATTAGGACATGATTGTAAGTCTACTGTCCCACACGAAATGAGTGCAGGTTTTCTCTGTGGAATCACAGTAAAATTGTTCACAGATAAATGCTATGGGCAGCCTCTGTCTACTCCAGTTATAACACTATGACTTCAGCATCCTCACAAACTCAATTTTACAATTCCCTGAATTGTTTTCTTCTTGTACTCTCCAAGAAAAAAAAAAAAAAAAAGCACACCAGATCAAGGATTCTCTGAATCTCCCTTTCTCCTGATACTGTTCAATTTTGAATGCACTTTTCTTACATCTAGGAGTCTGTTTCCATTCCTGTTTGTAAGACATAAAATATGATTACCTTGGTAAATAAGTAAATGCACTCTAATAACAATATTTACATGTTGGGACTTCCAGTTCCACACGGTGGTTATTTATTGTAGGACATAAAAATATCACAAATTTTTCTTCTCTGGAAACAGCACAGGTTGACTTATACTGGCTTATTTACACAAGTTGCACCTCAGAAATTTTATGGTGAACAAACAGAAAGTTTTCCTTCTTCCTCTGGGTCCCTTATCCTTTTGATCTCCATGGTTCTTCTCCTTTCCTCTCTCCTTATTTTTAAACTTGACACCCACATGCAGTTTTGTTATCTTACCTATTTTATTTCACAGCCCTATTGTGGCCGAAGTTTTATAATTATAGAATTACAGCTGCTGGCCACGTAAGATTAACTTTTATCAGGAGAAAATATACGCCCTGGTGAAGTGTCATTAGAGCTGATCCAGAGGAAACTCCTTTTTTTTCCTACAATGTTTATTCCCTGCTGGACTGAGCGCTGGAAGTCGCTGGCTGTGGGGCCATGGGATGGAACAACTCACACATGGCCAGGGAAGATGGGGATGTGGCAGCCAACCATTCAGGGCAACTCAGCTGTAAATGCCACCGTTCCTTCACTGCCCTAAGTCCCCACAAACCCAGCACATCATTTTTAAGGATCCTCTATTTGTAATATGCTGTTCCTAACTTTTGTTTCCTGCACATCCTCTCCTTTTTCAAAGAGCCATCAGCTGCCTTCCCTTAGTGCTCTCATTTACAAGCTGCAAACTGTTCTACCAATATATATTCCAGGAAGTGATATATTTAAAACCATGTACACTCAGAGGTGAGTGTCTGCCTGAAAGGGATGTATTTGCATGCTATCAGCTGTTGATAAGCTGCAGGTAATCCAGATATCAAACCAAAATAAAATCTAACTAACTGAAAGGCATTTCAAAGGCATCGTTATGTGACAGTGACCAGGTAAACTCACTCCCTGCTAGATACAAATTTATCTTGCATAATAAAAGACAGGATACCTCTAATTGAGTCAATTATGGCAAGTGCAGGTTGTGGTAAGTCTGCATGAACAGAATCCTGTTGGGACAGGGGACTACAAGGAGGTAATTATTCCAGGTTTGAGTACATTTCTGAGAGGTCAGTTTTAAATAGGGCTTCTTAAAAAAATAATCCTGATTTTGGCAGCTTTTTGAAGTGTCTTGATGCTTGGCTTGACTGCCTGCCAAATAAACAAAGGGAAAAAGAAAAGCCAAACTGGAAGAATAGTGGGTTACAAGATCCATTATCTTTTATTTCCCTACAGTTCTCTTTGATTACAGTACTTTTTAAAGGTAAGGGATGCACTGAACTGAAACACACTAATCTCTTACCGAAGGATCACTAAAGCCTAACCTAACCCTAACTCCAGCATAAGTTTCAGCTTGATGCCCCTTGACAAGCTTTAAATCTTCGTGAGGGCTTTGAGTGCACCAATACCAGATTCCAAAGCACATGTACGAGCATTCAGAATCCTAAAGACACAGCAAAAGGTCTATTAAAGAATTTAAGCCAAGAAAGGTTGCTTCAGGACTTTTTTTATGACCAAAACTCAACATTCACAGAAAAACATTCACTCTCATTTCTGCTCTGAAACATGCAAGGAAACTATTCTTTTGATAGTGAAATAATTTCTGCCAACAGAAAAGATTGACGTAAAGTAAAGCTAACAATGCTAAGCTTGATTTTCTGATAATAGGACAGTGTTCTGTGATGGCTGAGAAAAAAATTAAATACTGAATCCATGACTACCTGTAGCCAAACTTTTTCAGTTTGGTTAAATAAACAGTAATTACTTCCTTTCCTGATTTTTGTGACTTTTGATAGCAAACAGTGTCTAGTATAATACACAATAACAATGAACAAATGGAAGCTGGCAACTTGAGGCAAGTAGCAGACTGTAAGAGAACTGATGTTCTGGAACAGCCTCAAATAAGAATAACAGAGCTAAGAAGCCTGACTAGCTTAAAGACTGAGTTTGAGTAAACCAGGCTGCAATAAAAGATCTATTGGCCAGTGCTGAACATCGACATTACCATGCACTCACAGTTTTTCTCCTGGTGAAAATTTGCTGAGTTTAGGAGCTGATTTCTTTCTTGCTTTGGAGTAAACAAGACCAGTAGGTAAGGAGAATCCAATCTACAGCTTCAACAGAATGATTACACAGAAGTGGAACAAAAAATTAAAAATAGGATGCATTTGTCCTTCAGAAGTCGCAAATCACTATTTATCACTGCTAAAGAGCAGTCCTCTAATTAAGCATTATTTTCTCTAGGGTTTTACAGAAATTAATTAAGCAACTTCATGTAGAAATTCCTGAAGAAGCCACAGAACCCACTACCAGAGTCTTTGCCACAGAGCTTCCAAACCCCATATGCAGCTGACGAGAGGATGATGTATACCCCATGGAAACGTAAAACTTCCTTGCAAATCCACCAATGCATTTTCTGTGGCTCTTTTCTGTGGTTCCCTAGAACAAGGACTTACATCTATACTCAAAAGAGTGACGATGCCTTGAACAAAATTGATATAACCGTACTTTAAAATGTTATTTGCTGGCAGCAACTGCTATGAAATACTCTTTGTTAAATTTCAAATAATGTAGCTGTTGGTAACAAATGTAGGCATGTTGTTCTTTGAATGATTTATGCTACACTTGCTTTTCAAGTGAAAGAAACATATGCTTGTGTGAATAATTTGGAGGAAACTATCTGTCTTTTAAGGATGTCTCAGTCTGAAACACTCGAATTCAAAGCAGATGTGCTACTATTTTGAAGTACTTGAGGGAAGTGAATTAATAAAATTACTTCCAATTGGCTCGCAGCTGATGTTCTGATGGCTTCATAGAGCTTTCTATTCAGAAATCATGGAAAACATCCTCTTCCTAAGGAGGAATCCCATTTCTAAACAAAGCAGCAGGCAGTGTCCAGTGCTTAATGCAGGAAACTGGCTTGACCTTGATCTCCAGTTCTGATCCTGACTGGGTTTATCACCCTAAATAACTCCGTGCCATGTGACATGAGACCATTACCATAGGTCATTATCATAAGAGTTAACGAGGGATAAAAGATTATGTCATAACACATAATCCATCTTTAAAGAAACGCCTAAAGTTGTATCGTTATTGCCTTCAATGGCAGGTACACACAGAAAATTAACGCCTTTTTCAAGTCCCAGTTAAGGTAATTTTCCTGTTAATGATCTCATCAACACATTTCTAAGCTCTATTGCCTGGGTAACATGTTAGTGGGGGAATATTGCATATTATCTATTTTCCCAATGAATTCCATTTATTTTTGTACCACGTTCAAGAAGTGTTCTTGGCTAATATTTCAACCATACACGAGTGGTTCTTATCTGTCATGATCAAAAATGAGGATTAATGTATTTCTTGGATCTAAAAAATGTTACCAGTCCTGCTGTTTACAATAAAGATAAGATAATGTATAAAATATTAAGTTTCTGTCACGTTCAAGAAATGATTCAGAATCTAATACTTTGTACGGCTTCCTGAGATCACAGTAGATTTTTTTTTCTGGAACTAAATATTCTTGCCCTATTTAGCATCGTAAGTGCAGACCCAGCAAGATCTGCCAGCAAGGGACACAGAGTGGAGCTGCATCCTAACCACAAGACTTGCTGGAGGTTGGCAGGAGAGCTCTGCACTGAGCTCACAGAACAGCTGTGACAGGGCTTTTACAGTCAGCAGAACAACTGCTGTGAAATGGGCTAAAACATCCAATAAGGACACACATTAAAATAAATGTCATTTTACAAAAAAAAAACCCCACTTTTTTTTTTTGCAAGGCCAAGATCATGCACATTTGTGGGAAGCATAAGGAATTTTATTTCCTGGACAAAGTGTTGTCTTCAGGACAACTAATGCCGGGTTAAATTACAATGTAATAATACTTACTGGATCACAAACATAATGGGTCTGATGTATTGTACAGAGAGAACTCTGCAAGTATACAAATCAACCTAATTAAAAAGATGGAAGAAAATTTGTGAGTACTACATAGAGGAAAAATAAATTAATATATGTAAAACCAGGTTTCCCTTCATATCAGGGAAGTGAGAAATCTGTTTTCAAGCCATGACATAATCCCTGATTACAGTGGTTTTCTGCTTTTGCAGGTGTAATGAAAAGATTTTCATGTTCCCTGTTTAAATAAGCTTTAAAGTCTGCCATAATTACAGCTCTGCAGATGGCTAATTCAGTAGTATTTATGCAGCAAATGCTCTTTAAATAGTAAAAATTTACAAGACAACAAATACAGTCATTAATTCGTGGCCATTACATGTATCGGTGATTCCAAAGGAAAAAAACATCTCAATTGCCACTCAGATGGATCAGGTGTTTTGAGTAAGAGTTTCACTCACTTTATTGCATCCCCTCAGTATTAAAAAAGGGCATAATTCAGCATCGTTATCAGTCATGAGAAAAATAATAACCATGGCAGGAATTTGTAAGAGCATTATCAACCTAGTAAATGCTACTGGTGTGCGCTGGGATAAATGGGCTGCTCCATCCTTACAACTGCACAAACCACAATCACACTGCTCAAACACTGTAAAGTTCAAAGGAGGAAGGCAGAAGAAAATGGGAAGGCATTTCGAGTGTAAAAAATACATTTGGACCAAGGCCTATCAGAGAGAAGGGAGCTGAACAACAGCTGCGGAACTGAGAAACACCAGAGAAGGATTAGAAAGGGAAACAAGTAACGCCACTGTTCATAACCCCATTTATAAGCTGTGGAAAAAATCGTACAAGAAAAGGAGGCGCAAATTTTGAAAGATGCAAAATGTGGGGGTCAAAAGTCAGGCAGGAAATCATGGCTGTGCTGGAAGACAAAAATTCATTTACTCTGACTGAATGGCAAAATCTGAGGTACACTATTCTACAACCAGCACACAATTCTTTCCTTCTCCCCCAGCATAATTCCAGCATTGTATTTACAAATTGCACATGGCAGATAATAGAGACACAACATTATCTACTGCTGCCAGTGAAACATGAATTATTCCAGTATTTCCCACACTAAGGATCATTGACACCGCATCGAATCACTCTCTGCTCCACATAATACAATGCAGAACAATAAAAATACTCCATGCATTTGGTTCAGGTCGGTCAAAAAACATCTCAAATATTACTAAAAATAGACAGGAATGTTTTCTACTCAAAGTCATAAATGAATAATTCAAAATGGAAAAACAAATCTCCAGAGTTTATACAATGAGACAGAACTACTGTCTTCGGTAGAAACTCAGGGCCAGGGTTTTGTTTTATTTTGCAGGTGACATTGCACTCCGTGTTTACCCACGTTACTGTTTAAGATTAGCAGGATATTTGCATCTTTAATGCTTGTCCCCTGTAAATCCAATGAGCAGCTTGTTTACACATGGAGATATAATAAGGTCTTTAATTTTCCTACTAAACATATCTCTAGAAACTAGACTCTCAGGGCATGTGTATTTTGAAACCTGAGAATCTGCTGCGGTTTACCAGCAAAGCAGAAATAAATCCTGGAGAATCTACAGTGTCAGGAATGTACACAACAAATCTCAACCTGAAAGGAAACTATTTGTTCTGGTGAACAACATACACTTGAGTGGCATGAGTTCAGCAGCTGATGCAAATTGCCTTTTTTGAATGGCACTAAAAACTTCTTTTGATTGTTCCTTCATTTCATTATGGCAAATTCAGGGTGCACAATCTATCTTTGCTTTCTGCCAGTATTTTGTTCAATGCATCAAAACGTACCCATTTGTCGTAATTTTTTAGCCCAATGAAGTGTTAATGTCACACTTGGGTATCCGTGATGAGAAGAAGCAAAAGGAAGAAGTTTAACTGGTACAAACGAGCAATAAAAACTGCTGGAGGTCTTTGCTGAAAACACAGATTGCTTTCAAAATCCTTACTTTTCACCTACTTATTACTCAGTTCACTCAATTACATCTATTAGACAAAGCACAATCACCCTTGTAACAATTCCATAAATAGTGGGGGCAGATGCATGTACAGCCCTAATGGACAGGATAAACTTGGCATGCTAAGATAAAACTCTTAACAGAAAGGTTTTACACAAGTTGACTTTGATTTTTTTATAAAACTGTTAAAAGAACTGTCAGTCAGGACACAACTGATCCTTAGGCAATGGTCCATTAAGAATAAAACCCACCTAACTGGAGCAGAAATGACAGCCTGAGCCCTTCTACGCCTCTTTTCGGCTTTAATTTTAAAGACTGAAGACACAAACTGTGATTTTAGTGACTCTTTCAGGTTTGGAAATTTTGGGGCAGCATCCCAGGGTATTCTAAGAAATCCTGCATACTTACTACTGGATCCATCTTGTATCAACAGTGTCCATCAAACCTATAAATTATACCTGGACCTGAAGAAACGTGACACTTTCAGTACGACTGGAGATCTTATTGCACTGACTGTGCCACGCCTGATACTCCATGAAGTTTGCTTCATTATCTCATTTCTTTGCAATATTACTGTTCACTGAAGAGCTCTGCCTTTCAACACAGGGAGAGGACCTCTGTGTGAGTACCTGAGGAGTGCACACGCAGACCTGACAGACACATCAAGCTGACAGGTTGTCAGAAGCTGTGGGGATCAGCAAGAATAAGAAGTACAACAAAATACGCAAGGAACAGGGAGAACCCTCTTCCTGAGCCTAGGCAAACACCAGGTTTGAACTCAGTATTTATGAACACCAGGAAGATCCATGCTGTCTTGCTATCCCTGATATTGCTGGTGTCAGGGTTTTGGTTGGTATTTCTGTAGAGGGAAAAGCATGCAAAAGCATGACAGCAGACATGATCAGGATTTATGGAATCTTTTCCATAATTGGTGAGGCTGGCCATCTCATGGAGAGGACAATATCCTTGAAATCTTCTTTTTCCCCCCCTGTACAGTGCCTAAAGTAACACCACCTCTGTTCTTACATTAACCTTGTACATGCTACTGCTGTGTAAAACCTACGATGATTACCTCTAGCAGCAAAATGTGATCATCAGAAAACACACAGCAATGTTCCACAACAGTATATACTGTAAGAGTGGAAAGCAAAAAATGGCTAAAGGTAAGAAACAAACTGATCTCTACTGATTATTCCATTAAAATAATGACAAATTTTAAATTAAAAAAAAAAAATCAGTATTATGATTATGTTATGAGAAACAAAGAAAGATAAATGAAAAATACCAACAGCAACCCTATTTTATTCCTACACATTTATTCTGGAAATAGAAAATCTACCCAGGGTTACCACTGGGAATCAAAGAAATTCTTCAGGTACAATAAAACTCAGCAATTTTCTCCTAACCCCAAATCAAGTCCTAGGGTAACTTTTGCAAAGCAGGATATTCCTCAACCTATTATTTTTCATTCTGCCTAAATTTCTGGATAAGACTAAAATACCCTGATGAAAGCTGTACTTGTGTATTTCCAGCTCAGTTGGAAATAGAGATCATGGGGAACATGTGCTGGTGTCAAATTTACAGTTCAATGTCAGGAAGTTCAGTTAAGAGGGATGAGCATCAAAACTACAGCATTTACTGACACTATTGAACAACCTGCTAATGTCAATCGTGATTACTTAAATTTAATCGAATATCCTAATCCAATTATTAAAAAAAAATAGGTAATTTGAATTCTGTTAGTAAGTTTGATTAGTATTACTTCTCATTATAGATGCATAATGCATCAATTGTGCCCAAATATTGCCCTGTGACATTGACTGAAATGAGACATTTATTTTTTTAAAGTACATATATACAGTAAGAGACTATAGCTATGGGAATGTGTGTGCAAACCACAGAAAAAAAAAAAAAAGATATAAAAGATATATCAGTTCCCCTGTAGTGGAGAAGCACAAGCAGGTTGCAACCCTCCTGCAATAAAGAAAAAAATCCACCTTTCTTTTTAATTCAAGTTCTAGGACAGAAAACACAGTATAGATCCAGAGAGCTGTGAATTAGGACAAACACAAGGCTAAAAATGATGCCTAAAACTTCAGCAAATTTGTCAAGTGCTTTGATTGAGGTTGAGAATATGAGTCCAAATGGGTATACAGGAAGCAATCATTTTTTCATGAAGAATACGTCCTTTACTGTGCACACAAATTCTTCCTTCAGAAGGCTGTAAATTACAGTATTTATGGAATCTTAATGATCTAAACACAGTTGGAGCCTGAAGGTCAAGGCTGCAAACTGCATCCTAAATTTCTGTTTACAGATGAAGCACAGTATTTATTGCTGTACTGCTTGTGCTGCTATAGTTAAAGGGCTGCCAGCATTTCCATTATAAACCACTATTTCAGGGGTTTATAACTTGCCTATCAATCTTCTGACTGGGATGAAACATGGCATACAAGGTCCTGGCTGTGAGACGGATTTTTTTGTTTGTTTTCTTTACCAAATGACAAAAAGAATGAGCTTAAAGTTTTACAAGCAAAAAAAAAAATAAAAGGTGTATCAGGTTTTTCAAGTATTTCTAGTGTTCTTGGGAAACAATTATAGCTTCAGAATACGCAACACATTCACATAACTTCATCGACTAATAGAAGGACTTCCAATCCCTAAAAAATGAAAAATAATCTAAACAAGACTTATGGTTAAATGCTTTTTGTTTTTTAATTAAGCAAACGTACTTCAGATTTTAAATGGCAGCAAAGGACACCAGAAATCTAACAGTGTCCTTGATTCTGTTTATCTGTGTAGATTTACCATTAAAGGTAACAATTACACACCTTGGCACAGTACAAAGGGTGTATTCTTTTCAAATGGCAGATAAGTGATGATACACAAGGTGTCCTTTACTGTTGTATATTCCAGATGATGTCAGGTAAAATTATTCAGAGTAAAGTCAAAGCCAATGTTTTCTCCCAGACTTGGAAATCTTGTACTGTTAAATCTTGTATCGAATTTAATTAAACTGGAGGGCAACAAGTACAACACTTTCACTTCCACAGTATCTACTTTGCCAGTGTGAAAGTACTTTTGCTCTGCACCAAAGTACTGCGGAGAGCAGGTGAAAAATTTGCTACATTATGTCTGCGTATCCAGCAATTACATTTTGGTAAATAACAAACTTAATAATGCAAGCACTGCAAGAATTCAAATATTAGAAGATATGAGAATCCCTCTTATTGGAATCCTAAATTGTGACATAATTTATTTTTACAAATAAAGAGCTGGGCCAGATGCAATGGTGTTGAATGTTGCTGTTGCAAGGCAACACATACATATTACATTATCATGAAACAGTTTTATGGCTCCTTTGCAACACCATACCAGTTCAGACAAGACAGACAGCACTGCTAAACCTGGAATATTAGACTTTATCTAATCCCATTTTGGCTTATTTTTTTATGTTATAAATCCAGTCACAGCAGGAAGGAAGTAAATTAGCCCCTCCCCAAATGTAATTATTCCATTTTCTTTACTACAGCTGTAGGGCTTTTGCTCACTGACACTGTTGAATTCCCCATAACTACCTTTGGTTTTTTTACCTTTGCTTTTTTTAAAAGATGACTGCATTTGTTTTATACCATTGCTAATGACTGGAAGAACCTCTTCCTCCTGTTGCTGGAGCTTCCTCCTTTCCTTCCCCACCTCTACCACGTGTCTGCTTTATGTCCACTTTACACCACCACTCGGATGAGACATTGGATAATCTTTTCCATCAACTGAAATCAAAATACTCTTTTGTTACTTTAGTTGGTTCTGGTGAGAGATAGAGACCTGCAGACTTCTTTCTTAGAAAGTAAAAGATGGGATGACTACGACATCTTAAAACCAACCTGAGTAGTGCAGCTGAATGCATATCAGAGAACAATTCCAGGCAGAGACAAGATGTTATGAACAGTGACTGACTCAGGCCTCCTCATTAACTGTGCTGCCTTTAACTTGCTGAAATGCATCCAAGAATGCTGCTATATAATTAAATATGTTAAATAATGCTACGGAGTATCTTGTATAATTCCAAATCTTCAATGAACTGTACAAAGTTTTAAATAAAATATAGGTGGAGCTTGCCAAGCAGTATTAGACTTCAAAATATTTTCTTCTTCTGAAAGCCTCCTGTACCATCTGAGACATGTTTCTGCCACGCTGCCTGGGCTGCCGTCACACCGTACGTCTTGTTAGCAGCAATGTCATGACAGAAATTCTACAGTGCTGCATTCTAATGACCCCTTGCATTGTAATGAATTAATGTTTTCTGCAGAAAGGATGTGATAGGAAAAAAAAAATAGCTTTAATCTTGGGTACTCGCTGAGGTTTTCCTTTTAAAGACAGTTCTGCAAACCAAGCAGTGTCGAACACCGTTTCAGCTCAACTGCAGAACGTGGGGAACACCGTGCACCGTACCTGTAAAGTCCTGGAGGAGCTCGATGAACCAGGAAGCTTTTCTCCAAGCCTTGCAGCACATCGTTGAGCATCCTGACTCTGACAGGAGCTCGCTCCTTGGGGTCATTGGCCGGGCGCATCTCATCCGACTGGAACAGCTCCGCCGTGTCCCTCAGACGTGATGCCACTGCCAGCAACTGAGGAACGCCTGCTTCATCACCTGGGATCAGGGAGAGCAAGACAGTCACCAGTGATTCAGAGACCACTTATTACTCTTGCTTCCAAGTCAAAATTAATAGTCCAATTAAACCCTGAGCCTCTTTTTCCCCTGTGAGCAGCACGGAACGGGTCAAGGGAAGCCATAGATCATTCCGTATAACCTCTGATCTGTTTCTCAAAGATCAATTTGGGCTCTGATGCTTTAAGATCTAATAAGCTGTGAGGAATGATTTTGGGGTACAGCTTGAAATCTAGCATTGGAAAAACAGGCATGCAGGAAGCAATGGTTATAAATCAAGAACTACATTTCCTTCTGAGACTGCATTTATTCAATGCCATTTGATGCTATTGCTCTCAAGTCTGAAAGCCTGTGCTTGGATTCCATAATGACTGCTCTATAGAATATTGTAATATGCAGAGTTTAATTGAATTTGATTCAACATTTTAGAATCTTAGAGGTTAACAGCAATTGTAGAGGGTATGTGAAATTGCTCCTCTTAATCACTTAAGTCATATGCCAATGAGCCAACTTTAATTGATATCCTAATGCATATTCTAATCCAGTCAATATTTTCAAAACTTTTTAAACTCAGAGTGTTAACTATTGCTTTGTTAGCAACCTTACTAAGACAGCAAAAGAATAAAAGCCTGCAGCACTTAGGAGCACACCACAATTTCAGTATTTCCCTGTTCGTAGTCCAGAAAGAGAAATGTGAATTGGAGCACTGTGAATGTGCAGCCTCCTCCCACCTGCAGGGCAGGTGAAGAGCGTGGCCTCCTTTCCCAGTGTGTGCATGGACTGTCTTCATCTTTACAAGCACATGGAGAGAGGAAGCAGAGCCTGAACCTGATATCAAGTCAAAAGCAGTGCCAGTCAGCACAAACATTTCCAGGATGCAGAAATTATCTTTGAGACCAAAATTCACTTTGCCTATTGACAAGCGATCCACCTATCCTTAGATCTGTCAAATAAAGCTTTAATCAACAGAAACCATGCAGCTCTAGGAGCTGTCTCACCTCTCCCTGAATGTGCAAACCTCAATGAGTTCAGTACCTTAGGGACTGAGATAATTAAGCCAAGAAAGTGGTTCAAGACTCAAGTTCAATGAATTTTAAACTTCCTTGTCTAAGACATACATGGGAAAATCACAAATAGTAATTGGAGAACACTGATATGGTTTCACCTCAGCTGGCAAGTAAGAACCATGCAACTGCTCACTCACACCCTCTGGCTTCCTTGATGGAATGGGGAGAAGAGCCAAAAAGTTAAAACCCAAAGGGTTGAGATTAGAACAGTTCAATAATTGATATATAATGACGATGATGATGACAATAACAATAGTAATAATAGTAATAATATAGCATCAAAAAGAGAAAACCAAAAGAGAGACATAAAACCCAGGATGGACAAGTGATGAGCAATTTTACTGGGCTGAGCATGTTCAGCCTGGCCCCAGCAGCAATCAGTCCCCCTGGACACCTTGCCCCAGTTTAAACACTGAGCATGATGCTCTCTGGTATGGAAAACCCCTTTGGCCAGTTCAGGTCAGCTCTCCTGGCCATGCTCCCTCCCAGCTTCCTTTAACTCCTCTCTGGCAGAGCACGGGAAACTGGAAAGTCCTCAGGGTAAGCACTACTAAGCAACAACATCAGTGAGTTACCAACCCTAAACTCATCCTAAATCCAAAACACAGTACCAGCTACTAGGAAGAAAATTAACTCTATTCTAGTCAAAATCAGGACAAACATCCACCCAATTCCTCAAATTATTTATGGCTGAAGTCTGAAAGGGGAGCACATAATAGGAACGGAAAAGCAAACAGGTATAACTAAGAAATCCAAGGAAATGCCTGAATATAACGTATTCTCCCTCTCATATGGAAGAAGAGATTTGCTATGGGATACATTCCAGCAAAGGAGAAGGAGCTCACAGATCCCCACATACTCCTGTCATTCAGCTGACTAGCACATTCCAATCTAGCAAAACATGAGATGATCCAGAATACACGGAGAGACAGGATGCTGGTGTGAGAGAAACTGTCAGATTTCCTGACATATCAAGATGAATTTCAACAATGAATAGAAATTCCCTGGGGGAACAGGAGTGGGAGAAGATGGTTTATGTCTGCCCTGGTTTGGGACAAGGTTTCTTTGCTAATGGCACTTGACCAATCCACCTTTCCCTAATTAGAATGGATAACAGGCCTGGTGGTACCTTGATATAAAGGGCTGGTATCTCTCTGAGTCTGGAATAATTTAAATTCCAATCAAGTTAGTTTGATGCCTCAGAAGAATATTCTCCAAGCATATAAGCTTGGTACATTCGGGATATTTTGCAAAATATTGTTATCACTAATTTTCAAACCTCTGGTAAACATCCTGAGCAGCTGAAGAACTTTCCATTCCCATGTATATAATGCAGGCACTGTGCATACCTTAGCCTGGGACTTGTGTCCATATGGAAATGTTTAAATTCACCCTGTTAGAAAGAATCCTTTGGTTTCAGCAAAGCACTTCGTATTCCAAGTAACATAAAACTTTTATAATTTTTATTCTGAATCTTATATAAACAGTTGCAAATGTCAGCTTTGCCTTTTCAATAGGGAAGGTGAGATAAAGGGAAAATCCATCATTCTGTATTTGGAAATGACACCAACCAGACCATCCTTTTAAATATAAAAATCCTGTAAATGCTCTCACTTGTTCTTCACAGCCCCTAAACCAACTCTTTGCTTTACACTGTAAACCACTTGTTGGAAAACACACACCCCAGGCCCTTTTTTAGTACTTCAGCAGGAAACCTGCAAGTGTGGCCAGTGTTACCTCAGCCAGCTAAGGACAGAACAGGCATCACAACACACCGAACTGCACCGCCAAGGGAAACTGATTTATGCTCTTCTCAGGCTGAGAAGTCGGGAATGGAAGGGCAAATGATTCTTCAAGAAAACCCTGCATTAACTAATGATGTCTTAAACACCTTGTGATGCTTCTACAGAGAAAATCAAGCACAAGTGTTACTTTGCTTAAGAGAAAACAACGCCACATTATTGTATTTTGTATTCTTTGTCCTTTTGTCTCCAGTATGAATCATGATGAATCATCTAAGCTAGTTGTTTAGTTGCTATAAAAATAAAATTGCAAATACAAGAAAGTGACTCAAGAGCATGTGCACTCTTGATCAGGGAATTACACTGTTGAATTTCATTGCACTTGCTAAATGTAACGGGATCCTATTCAGAAACAAGTTACACCAAATAGATATTTATTTCTACAGACATTGAATACCTCTTTCCCTGTGTAACTGATTGCCCTTATGAAAAGCACAGCTAGAGATTCAACATTTTTAAATTGTGTTTTGTGCCCTCCGTTATGAAAGTCCTTGCCTATGAGTACTTACAGGAAAGGGAGCACAGACAAATCAGCATTTTAAGGCACGATGCTTGCTCACCATATATGTGAACACGTGTTTGCATGTCAGAGAGAAGGGAAATTGCTTCAGGTTTTGATTAGCTTGCAAATTCAGAATCAGCTATGATGTGCTGCCGTATTCACCAGGAGAATTTTTCATGCTCTGCAAAATAGGATGAGCAGACCTGGCAGTAGAAAATCTGAATGGGAAGGCTTTGTAGGAAGCACCCTAAAGGGGCAGAAACACAAATCCACAGATATCCTTAGTGCAAGGAACATGTTGCCATCAGCTTCAATTTTGCTACCATGACTGCTATAGCCCAAGCAAACTAATCTGGTGTTGCTCCAAGTCTTTTTTCAAAGAAGTTATGTAAAAGAGGAATGTTGTGACATTTTACTACGTGCATGTCAATAGAGGAGCCTGGAGAAGAGCAGGCTCCAGGGAGACGTTATTGTGCTCTTTCAATACTTCAAGGGCTCAAACTTTAAGAAAATTTGGGACAAACTTTTGAAATAGAACAAGGGGTAAGGGTTTTAAATTAAGAGATTAGATTTAGACTAGGTGAAAGGAAGAAATTTTTTACAATGAGGATGGTGGAACACTGGGTCACCCAGGGAGGTGGTGTATACCCCATCCTGGAAACATTCAGTGCCAGGTTGGATGAGGCTCTGAGCATCTTGATCTACTGAAGATTTCCCTGCTCATTGCATTGGACTAGATGACCTTTAAAAGGTCCCTTTCAACCCAAACTATTCTATGATTCTATGAAGTTATCAATGACTTTGTACAGGGCTGCTGAAACTTATGGCCTACTAACACCTAATAGATGCTCATCCTTGTCCTTCAGTACCAAATGTTTGCCCATGGAAAATGCGTTTTTCCAGGATTGGTTTTTTACAGGCTGAAGAAAGGTACTAATATATAATAACCTTGAATGGATACTGAAGACAAGATGCCAGTGCCTCATGACAAAGGAGATATTTCTGTCATCTATACAGATTTGTTACATTTTTCACCTCTGTTGCAGTCAAGAATAACGGGTAGGAACAGTAAAGAGGGAAACTTTCTGAGCATTACAGACAGGCAGAGAGAGTAACTCTGAAAAGCACCCACAATGATCAGGGAAATACAGTCAAGCAGGTAAAATGATGCCAAGCTGAAGAGGAGCAGATAGCTGTAGGCAATGAGCATGCAGCCATCAAGTAAATGAGAAAGATATGTTTCCCTATCGATTTTTCTAAGGACAGAGAGTTTAGCCTGATGTTTTGAAATGTATGGGTAGAGACAGGGCTGTGGAAAGTCACGCAGACTTCCCTGGAAATGACTTATCATAAACCAGATTATTTTAAACTTCTGCTAGTGCTGCCTACTATTATCACCCCAAGTACTTCAGCTGCTGTAACATCTGTAAAACATCCATTCTGGGGAGAAGAAAGGGCCTAACTGAGAGGAAGCCACACACAGCTGACACTGCGTCAGCCAAAGAGCTTTAAATCACAGCTCTTGCACTTCTGGAAAACCAGAAAATCTCATCCACCCTTAATTTGTCTTCATAAGCCTCCCCCTCTCAGCCAGTGCCTATCAGAGATGGCTGCAATTTGCTCCAGCAGCCTGTGCTGACAGCCACAAGTGGGGAATCTCACCTCGCCTGCCTGGTGCTGCACAGCCACAATTCAGGGCTGGGGCACGGGCACCAATTTGGAAAGGTTTGCGTGAGTCCAAGTGACTGGCAATAATAAATGACACCAGCTCCAGCAGCATCCAAGCAAGGGACACCATCAACCTGGCTGACTTCAGTTTTGTAAACTGGGTGGCCGAACTTGTTATTGCTAAGACAGTCAGGTGCAAAGGTACAGAAAGGCTTTTAATCCTAATGAGACACCTGAGAATCTCCATCATCAACCCCTGAAACTTGCTGTAACAGACACTAGATTTTAAAGACAGGCTACAAGGAGAACTGTGCTAAGAGATTTCAGCAGAAAATACAAATATGTTCTGGATAAAAATGCTTGTATACATACAAAATACTTCTGTACAAATGATTGTACATTTTTACTTGTGTATACAGACAAAGCACTTCCACAGCAGTGCTTAAAAGCACCGCTTGTATCATTCCAGATTTCACATGTTGTCTGCACTCTACCTCAAAAGATAAATTGGATTTTCATAGGATACAAGGCCTAGTAAGATATTCATGTATTTGATTCAAGTTGCAATGGATCCTGATTTTAAATGTATGGAAGGCAAAATACCACACAACTGCAAGGTGTAGCTAACGAGAATATTCTAAGCAGTCAGCTATTTATGAATTTGTCTAAAATATCACATCTGTGAATAGACAGGCAACAGCCTGACTAGCCCTGGGGACCTGGATTTCAGTCCTGGAGCCTCCATCTCCTATCATTTATGACCACAAGATTTCCTGTTAAACATCACACCATCAGCAGATGCACAAAAAGAAATCTCTCCAGCCCCAAGCCTTCCTTTCAGATAAACCCAAAAGCAGTGGTTTGTTTCCAGGAGTTCTGGTGTGTGCAAGGGGAGAGAACACATGTCACTTAACAGCCTCTTCCCCATCTTTCTGAGGAACAGGCCACGAGTCATATAAACATGTTGGGGATGACATAACTTGCCATCCACACTGTCCTGAATGTAAGAAATGGTCTGTAAAGTGCTGAGTAATATCCCATGGAATTTAGCAGAGTTAATACTACAGACACCCCCCACATTACAGAGTTAAATCCTTTGGAAACATAAATAAATGCAGTATTAACGAGTATCGGGGTATACACAACCTTTTGTGAGTACATCCAGGAGACAGCAAAACAGTGACTCAAATATTTACACAAAATTTAACTTCAAGCATGTGAGAAAGTCTAACAGGCAATAAAATCTGCGTTCAAGGAATTGGCTGAACCAGATCCCAGAGGCACAAAATTAAGCCTAATGAACAAATCTTTTACATGCCATGCAGATTTACCTTCACCTTTTCTACATTTACAGTTTGCAGTGAGTTGGAGAAGGAAACAGCTTACTAAGACATTCCAGTTTGAAGTGGAATGTTTGGACAACATTAAATCTTTTGAAGAATGAATAAACCCACGAGCCATGTAAAAAAGCACAACTTCTCATTTAAGTAACTGAAAAAGGACCATTGTCTAAATGTTTTCCAAAATGAATATAAACTGTTCTTTCACACAAGTCGGAGACAGACAAGACATGAAAGCCATGAGAAAAATCATTAAACAAAACTCCAACGTGAATAGCTGGGAGAAAATTTATCCTGCTGGCCCTACAGCCTAGGAAATAATTTTCTCTCCCCTGAAGTGGTAGAGATAAATGACATAACTGAAGTTAGAGGAAAAAAGTCAGTTTAAATCAACATTTCCTGTTACTCAAAATAAAGAAAAAGGAAGAACAATAGAAGATTTCTCATGTTCAGTTGAAGGAATACCAGCTGAGCCACACTTTTCATTTGATGATCATCCCCTGCTGTGTTTAGGCTGAACTAAACCAATGTTTATGTGGCACAACAGAGCTAAAATTACTTGTCTTTTTAGATGCTCACTGATTCCAGACCAATACTTGCCTACTGACTCCTACGTCTTCACAATGATGGATGGCAAAGATTAAAGAAAAGGTATCATACTTCTATGAGTATGTGTTACAGAAAAGTGGTGCTTTATAGCGTAGGGAGTGAATGAAATGCAGGGGAAGCACCTCAAGATTGCAAAAAGTCTTTACATTTGAGATACGATCTCACAATCTGCTCAAGGATATGGGAAGTTTGGGTGTGATTTCATAGAACTTACTTCTCTATTTAACAGATCGACTTGAGAGTTTCGCAAACCTATAAAGAGAAATATTTTTCAAAGGTCTTGGGACACTACAGGTAATCTGTATTGCTTCACTGACAAAGTAACACCAGAAGAAATATAAAAACTTGATGGCTTTAATTAGCAACAAAACCTGCACTTTATTCAGCATTATATAATGACCCTATTTAACGAGTAAAATCACTGGCTATTATTCAAGTATTGAAAATACGTATCAGGGATTAGGTGACCCTTTTTTTCCCCCCCTGTATCAATGGAGAACGATATTCCTCTAATGAAAATTACCTTTCAGACTGTTCTGAACTTCTAACGCGATGTCGAGGGCATTAAACGGCAAAACTGGATCAGAGGCAATTTGCAAAGTCACTTGTCCTGTTAGCTGAAAAATACAAAAAGACCCAAAACCCAGTCAAATTATTTCCAGCAGATTGAATAGCCAGCACTTCTTTTGGAATAGCACATGTTTTCATTACATTGGATTTTCAGGGAAATGTGATTAAAACCCCATAAGCACATATTTATGAAAGGGAATATGACAGGGCCGTTGTCTTTCTATACAACATTACAAAATGTTCAGAGAATACAATTTATGACCACACACAAGAATTCTGTGCAGTGTGTCTTCTCTGGACCTAGGATGCTGCAGGAGTCTCTGAAGGAGCTTTTTGCTTTGTTTTCAAATAAAATATCTCAATACTCTAAACACGGGAATGAAGTTTACAGTTTTACTCAGTTCTCTGGCCTCAGCTATCGGATTTTGTGAGTTTTCACAACTAAAATAAAGAATCACAGACATTAATGATCAGAAGATCAAGCCTGGGGCTAAATGCAAGCTGACCTGAAAACCCACTGCATTCTGAAGTGTTATGCGACAACTCGATGCACGCAGATGTACAACTTCCAGAGTGGACAGAACACTGCTTTCTCTCAGTACTCAGGGAAAGAAATTCCCCAAAGAGAACTCTCAGTCCACTTCAGACTAGACATCAGCACCTGTCACAAAAACTCAATGGCATGAATGCTTCTTTTTGAACAGTTCACAGATAAGGCAGGGGCTGAGTGGCCTAAGAGCTTTTCTCTGCTTACAGAAGGTCAGTTCTTCAGCTCGAGGCTTAGACATGCTACAGGGGCTGTGTATAGAAATACATCTTTCTGCTGAACTATACCTAGCTGTGATTAAACAGAGGATTTCAGTCTCCAGGCTGCCAAGTCCATCACTGTTCACAGGAGCTATAAAAACACACTGACAAAAACATGCAAGAAACTTTCATTCATCTTCTTCATATCTTGATATTGCAAAAAGGGAAAAAATACCTGTAAGGCTGTACTCTAAAATGGAATGATGGCTGCAGGTGATGGTGACCGTGTTGAGAAAAATGTGGACTGAATAGAATCGTAATGTACAATTCTTCCCAAGGTGTTGGGGGAGCAAGAATAATATCTATCCTTCAAAAGCAATATGATAGCTTCTGAGCCAAAAGCAGCATTTTAATTTTCCAATAGAAAGTAGCGGGAAAAGACAACAAGCCTTAGTAATATTAAAAACAATAGTACAGCAATTGAAAAGGAAAACCATCTCCCAGGAAAGTGGATGAAAGCAGGGTAATATCAGAAATACAAGTTTCCTGGAGAAAGATTAATAGAACCTCATGACATTTCTCAAAAAGCACTGAAGAAATGACCTGGCCACAGAGTGGTTTGGGTACACAGACTGAGGGAACATGCTGCATATCAGACTGCAGCCCACATCTGAGCACAGATGTGCTCTAAAGACACTGAGATTTACCTCTAGAGAAAACAATATCCCAGAAGGCATGAAGAAAAAAAAAACCCTACCATAAATACAGAGAGAAAATATAGTGAGGAATAATGTTATGTCAGGCCATTATCAGGAAAAAGAAAGAACTAAGAGTGAACTTAAAGATGAAAAATACTGGGTCTGGACATCTGTGTTAAAGTATTACACAGTAACTTCTCATGAAGAAACTTTCCCAAACTTCCCAATTCTTCAGGCCGTAAGTGCTCAAAAACCATTACGTTTTCCATCAGTGATTATACACAAAAAGTGTCTGGAAAGCATTAAAAAACATTGGTCTTAGAGATATCAGAGAGGTATTATGGAAGTACAAAAAATGAAACTCTCAGGGCAAACTAAAACTTGTACAAGACTGCACCCAAACCAGGTCCATATAATCCAGCCACTAAGCAACTGTAAAAAATCTGGTTCCAAATGTTCAAATGCCACACAAAATCCTTCCATGTCCTGCATGGAACTCTTTCAATATACACTGCCCAGAACATGAGCACCCTGTGGGCTGCTACAGACAAGCAACTGTGACAATGAAACAACATCCTAATAAAAAAACGGGTATTCTACATGGGCCCCAAACCCACTGAACCCCAGGACAGCAATATATCACACAAAACATTTAAATTCTTCCCTCACACCCCATTTCTGCAAGAACTTTCACTAAATGGTAATACAAACACATATTCACAGGTATTTTAGGAAGGGACATCTACAGTTATATATTGTTGCTGATACTTTACAATCTGTTACCACGATGTTTAAGAACATAAAAGCAAGGAAAAAATGCTTCTTTTCTGAAGCAGGAAAATGGCATTTAAAGAGGACAATACCCTAACAAGCAGCTTTCCTTTTTATCATTATCTCCTGCAGAATCTGGCTTCATTTTTATAAGTTCTTGCCTTATTTCTAGTTCTTCCAAGCAATTTTAGTTTGCTTTCGACTACAGAAGACCAAATCTGTTTTCTTTTTCCTATTTAAATAAAGTGATACCATCCAAATCTTATGACTGACTGAAGCACTTTTGGAAATTTTATAGAGTCTCTGCCTACCACTGCAGACATCTGTGTGTTAGCAAACAGGTAGCAGTGGTGTTTATTAAATCACGTACTTTGTGGGCTAATCTGGAAGAAATCAATCATGTAAAGGAAAGCTCAGAGCATTGATTTGAACAGAGTAAGTAATAATGCTGCAGAAGCATATATCAAACTCACATAAAGCAGCAAGACAGAAAAGGCTACTGATTTCTTATTTATAGTCTTATTTTTGGATATACCATTCCCCCGAGTGCAACGCTGAATACACATGGAAAATAAAGACAAGCTTCAGCCCCCTTTTCCCAGGTGAAAAATGGATCAGACTGACTACTGAATTATTAAATGCAAGAATAATTTAGCAAAGAGTAAAGAAAACAATTTCCTCATGAAGTGAAGTAGCGTGATTGATTCTATTCCCATACTGAAGTGGTTAAAACACTAATGACAACTTCTCAAATAGCATTTATACATAATACACATACGATACACATAATAATTGATGTAACATTTACACAATTATCAAGTCTAAGAGAAGATCTTAGAGTTTAAATGCTAATTCATCCCATAATGATTTTCTCATTTTAAAAAGAAAAAAATAATGAATAACACTTCCACTGCACTTGGCTGTGGGAAAGGTATTCTTCAGTAAATGAAAATATATTTGGTAAACTTCCAATTACTTTAAAAATAAGTATTAATATGAAACATAACAATAATTGTAGAGTTATACTGTATTTCTTCTCTATGAGGGTGGTGAGGCCCTGGCACAGGGTGCCCAGAGAAGCTGTGGCTGCCCCATCCCTGGAATTCTTCAAGGCCAGGTTGGATGGAGTTTGGAGCAACCTGGGATAGTGGAAGGTGTCCCTGCCCACGGCAGGGGGTGGAAGAAGATGAGCTTCAAGGTCCCTTCCAACTCAAACCATTCTGTGATTCTATGCATACTGCAAAACGAATCTGAATATTTAAAATAGGTTTATACCACAGTAACATTATTTCAAGGTCTTTTATCTTAAAGCATAAACATCTTTGTAGGAAGGAAATAACTGCTGTCCCTGCCTTTACCTCTCTGACACTGCGCAGATCTCAAAAGATAAAAACTCCTCCACAAAAGTCCAAAACTGCTGGTGTTAAAGATGATTCAGTATCATGTGACACTTCCAAATGAAGTTGTAGGTTCTTCTCTCTTCCAAAGTGTTACACACTATTCATTCAGGAACTACATATTCTTGCAATTCTACTCAACTTACAAGCCTAATTTGACTATAAAAGCCAGTGTTCAGGTGGATCCAGAACACTTCCTAAAGGACTGTGACAAAAAAATAACACCTGGATTAAACACACACAATATGCTCCTCTACATAAATTATAAATATACTTTATCTTTTTATCTGTTTTACGACGCAAATAAGGAAATGAAATAAAGTGGAGTTCAGGGGGATTCATCAGAGGTTTGGTTGGAGTTTTTTTGTGTGTCACAGCTGTTTTCTCAGGGAGTTAAACTCGGGTTTCAAGACAACTTGCTTCCTCAAACATCCCAGCTGCCTACTAGCAACACAAAGCATGTCTACTGGCATACTCATTTATTTTTTTTAAAATATGAATACTTTAAGCCCAGGCTAGATAAATGTGAAAGGCTCCACAGAGTCTCTCTTACACAGATTCAGTTTTGGTTTGGGGGCATGCTGTAACTGAGCCTGCCTTGCAGGGACACGCCTGAAGTGATGTCTGGTTTTACTGACGAGGCAGGCACGGCAACCCAGCCTCCATTCTGCCATAGCAGCAGGAACTTGCGAGATGAATAAAATGAAAACATATTTAGTGGATATGAAGATATGAAAATATTATGCGTGAGAGAGATCAATCTGCTAGAATAAACATCAGCATGCAGTGTGCAGGCAGTTTCTTTAACACAGAAGTTTACACGCCAGTCTCGGGCTTTTTGGGTGTTTTTTGTTTGGTGAAATTTGAAACTGTGCTGTACCCAGCCCGCGCTATGCAAACCTCAGTGGGTGGAAGTGCTGAGCCTTTAGGACATTTTTAGTTACATGAGGAGTGTTAAAATCTAAACAGACATCTCAGATCTCTTCATATGCCAAGTTACAAACAACAGAACTTAAAAAATCAGGTAAACTGCCATGTTTATCCTTCTGCAAACACTGTCTTCAGCAGTGCCGTACTCCAATTTTACCTGCTGGAAAGAATTAAGCTCTGCTACTTGAAACCTGAGGTGTGCAGCAGCAACTTCTTTGCGTTTCGAGCCCTATACCTCTGCAACAGAGTTTTTTTTTATTTTATTCTATGAATGTTAACAACACTTTACTGACATCTCTGCACTTCCAGAGGAAACCAGCACACAGAGAGCAGCTAATCCACCAAAACCACAACAAACCGTGTGAGAGAAGAGGTATTGCAACATGGTAGTGTAGCAGACCTGTGTAGATTCCCAGTTACAGACTCAACATCCCTCTGTCCCTAAGACTGCCTACTACAGACCCAAACAATCCCTGGGACTGAGCAGCTCTGAGCCTCAACTTCCTTTGATATCTATATATACAGCACTCTTTTTTTCAAGTCACGTTTGCCCTCACACCTGGCACCTCTCCCTTCACACGCTGCCCATGGGGTTCACGGATGAGGAAAGAGCATGGCTGTTTAGGAGGATCAATAACACTGTGTTGAAAACAACACCTTTTTTTCCTCTTTTTCCTTGTAAAGGTGAGTGGAAAGGTTTAACTTTCGTGACTGGCTGTTACACTGTCTAATCTCAGGTGCTCATCTTTTGCATCGAGGGTCTCTCTTCCCACACATACTGATGAGCAGAGTGACCTGCTGAGACCTTCTGACATTAAACCAATTATAAACAACAGCTCCAGCCTCCACACCCATGTAAATAAGGAATGAATGCCTGCATACATTAACATCCCCTCTCAGAGCCACAATATTCGCAATCTCAAATGTTAAAATAATCAGGCTTCCTCACCTTCTCCGCCCTCCAAAATTAAAGAAATAATTTTATTAATACAGACAAATTTCATGAATATGCTTTCTTCTGGTTCCCCCATCCACCCAACTTCCTTAATGTTATCAGACTTCTTTAATTAAACATGAGAAATTGAGTCTATTTAAATGGAATCTGTGATTCCCTGGCAATAACAATTTCAGCACCTAGTGTTACCAGATGAATGGCAGCAGTCGTGAGACTAATGATAAATTAATGAGCATTTTTAATAGTGGCATCTCAATTTACTGTGGAAAAATGTCCTGCAGAGTCAGTGTACACAGCAGGTTTTTTTATATTCATCACCCTCCAAAAAAGTTAACTGATTCACACAAGAAAAATCAGAGGCAGAAATATGAGAAAACGACGAGTTCTCTGAGCATCTATCTTTCTGAAAACCACATTTCCATGATTAGGCAAAGAAATAGAAATCTGGCCACAAACATGTTCGTTTTGCATTAAAGCTGTCAAACTTCAACAATTCAAATTTCTTAAGTATTCAGTAGTACCATATGCATTTGTTTTTTGGTTTTTTTTCTTTCCTTACTGAAATCTACCTTGGCACCAGGGCGTGTATCCACACCACAGACCAAATGATATTTTGGGGTACCAGACACTCAGTGGAACACGCTGTATTTTAGGACAGTAGAGGGCTCTCTGAGAAAGGAGTATGGCAAGTCTGTGCTGCAGTAGGTGAACCAGAGCACAGCAATTCATCAGAAATACCTATTTCTGACCAAGGAAAATGTGAGGTCTTGCAAATATGAACTACTTTATTTCAACACCCCATCCCCCCTGTAATTTAATATTGTTTTATTTACTCTGAGCACAGAAAATACTGATTAGGAAATGAAAGCGATCGTGAATAAAATATGGATTCTCCCTCTTTTCAGGTATCCTGTGCACAGCAAACAGCACTTAACTGTTTGTATTAGCGTGGCACACAGCACTAGGCATCCCCAAAATTACATATTGAGATAATCCAGAATGATGGTACCTTAGGCTGACTCTGGAACACAGATCTCAATTTACACGATCACATACTACGTTGTCGACATGACTCATGACGAGGTTCTGAGGCACTGAGAAATTAAGGTCAAAAATATCCTCTTAAGTGATTAATTTTCTTAAAATCTAATTTGTTGGCCAATTTAGTAATATACAGCACTTAGAGCAGTGAAAGTACATTTCGTATGGATTTCATTCACAGCTGGGAGTGATCATTCATCCCACTGCTTTCAGTTTCTTGCACAAAAAAGAAACTCCTACTTATCTCCGCTTTGCTTTTTGTGTACATGTAGAAATTACTACTTTTCAGATTACATGCATAAGTATATGGGGATATATACTTTTTTGTGTATCTAAATGCATTTATGTGAATTTTCTAATAGGGTGTGATTTATGGGGTTGTCCTGTGCAGGGCCAGGAGTTGGGCTTCAATGATCCTTGTGGGTCCCTTCCAAATCCAGATTTTACATGATTCTATTAAAAATAATATTTTAAATTACATTAATTTATAGTGAGCAATGATTCCCCATGCCCTGGGCTATAACTCCTTGACATTATCCAGAGTTCCTTTCTACTCCTACCTTCTATCCACATCATGCTACTCCTCACACAGTCAGAGCCTGGCCCATTTTTGGCAGCTCTCATGCTCTTGTTACCGCAGGGGCAGAGAAGAGGGATGATTAACTCACTTCCAAGATAATGGCTTTATTGAGTTAGGCTTGGCACTGTGCACATGAACCTGCGCTCAACCCAGTTTGTTTGGAACTGAGGCAGAGCCACTCTGTCTGCACAGAGCACCCAGGGTTACTGCTAGCACAGCAAGCCACGAAGTCAACTTAGAGCACATAAATGTAAGCAGCAATGATCTCGAGATGATTTTCTAATCATGTATACCAAATTCATGTATGTCAAATTCTAGTGGTATCTATGTGCAAAGACAGTGCCGAATTGACTTCTAGAAGGGCCACTAGATTAAAACCTTTGTAAAAAAAAGACTTAGCCAGACTTTTCCCCAGAGTGTGTGGTTATGGGCATGCAAAAGGATGTAACAGAATGGTCTTCTGCACTTCTTGAGCTCTGGGTGAGGAGGCCACACCATGACAATACAAATCTTTACATCTTTACAAACCCTCATGCTGGATTTCTTACAGAGAATTTTAAAAATTTGCTCTAGTGTTAATTCCCTTTTAGCTCCAACTTTAACGCCAGGTTGCTCTGGTTACCAGCTGCGGACTGAAGGGTGACAGATACTGAAATGTTTGCTTTAAAGTAGAATGATTTGCCCATAGCATTCCTATAAACCCAGATACCATCACTGCACAGGAAATGACCTCCTAGATTCTTTCATTCTCTGACCCTTTTCAGGTATGGAAGAGGAGAGGGAAGCAGTGCTGGATCCTTTTTAAAGCAGCTGCCTGGAGCTGGCTACAGGCAGTCCTGAGGAAAAAGATCTAGCTATTGTTCTGGTACAAAGAGAAATATATAATGAAATATGAAGCAAAATTTATCTCCACAGATCAGAGTGAAAGATCTCTAATGACAATGATCATGTACAGAAACTGAATCTTGGACAGATGTTAACTACCTTAAACCAAAACTACACAGATTGCTTCCCTTATTTGCGTGTGCAATATGGACATTGTGGGGTAAAACATGCAGCTAGCTATCACTGCCATATTAAGCATAAAAAAATGTGGTTTTTTCTTGATATAAAGGGAAGTTTGAAGTAAAGAAAGTAAAAGTCCTTTCAGAACAACAGACAAGAGGCGCCAGTGCAGATTCCTGTGGACTGGTATGAAAACACAAGCCAGGCTGTGATTAAGAGCCTGGACACCACGATCTCCCTTGCTACCGATGGCCTTCCCCGTGTTTGCTCCCAGTTAATGAACATCATTCCCTTTCCCTGCCTTACGTGTGTGTTCAGGAAGCCAATCAGGATGTCAGCACAACCAGCCCTCCTTACTCACAGGATAATCAAAGCGCAAGATGATGGGACTCAACAAGATAATTGATAATTTTGTTAACAGTTGCCAGACAGTTGGCTGGGCCCTGCCGGTCTCGGAGCCTTCCAAGGCAGACAGTAATGACTTACAGATAAAAAAAGCAGCAGTGCAAGTCTGCATGTAATCACCCAGGTTCACGAGCACTCTACAGAAACAGAGCGGCCCAGAAAACAGTATGCTGCCTTGCAGCCCTAATTAATCAAAATATCTCCTCACGCGCTTCAAGATACATGCATGAACCAAGAGCCTTCCCAGGTTGGAAACAATCCCAGGATCACACGTTCAAGGACATCCAAGTACATCCCAAGTTTCTATTTGATCTCTAAAGCCGCTTCTGCCGAATGTACAGGACTCGGTCTGAAACTTGTGGCATTGTTAAAAACTAGATAATAGTCATCAGAGGAGTGCAATAATAGAGAAATCTGCAATAGGAAGCTTCAACCACAGCCTTCAGTTTAGACCTTGATATCATCTTTTTAATCACTCTCCTTTTACAGAAATGGATTTGATTTAATTGAACTCCAAAAAAAAGTCTCTAATCGTACTTCATCAGCACGCAATTATTATTCAAGGGAAACCATATGTACTATTAAGCACTCTTAATTAAAATAATGCATATAATCTGCCTCAGCACTGAACAGTCATTCTCCTTGATGTTCATTATTATTTTTCTTCCATTATTGTAACAATACATTTTTTTTTCTACTTCTCCTCATCTATCTCCATTTCATTTATACACTTTTTCAACATTAACGATCACGATATCAGGACACTGAGATGCATCAATATACCACCATCCTTAGATTTCACATTGTATGACCTTCAAGATGAGTCAGAGCTGACTATGGAGATTGTGAGATGAGGATGAGGAAATGCTATTAGAGGAGCCTCAAACCATACTCTGTTTAGCCCAAATTTTATTTGCAATTATGTCTTCTAAGTGGCCATACTGAAAGAAGAATATATCCTAGTCCTTACACAGAATTTAGGGAGAACCAGGGACAATGAAAGAAAGAAATTGAATTTAAGAGCTGAAACACCTGGAGAAAATCATTCATGATGGGTCGAGGAAATAGTTCCTTGAGGAACTTGTCAAACTTGGACAGTCAATTCAACTTACTCAAGAATAAGCATTACGGAAAGATTAATGACATTACATATTAAAGCCTCCCTATCCTCTCAAACTCAGAAAAGCTGAGATATTTAATGGTTATACAGAGAAAATATTGCTCTTTCCTCTCTTGCCACCTCTTGAAGCAAAGGTACAACAAATTTTTCCACTTAGGTCACTCTAATCAGTCAGGATTGGAGCACTGACAGTTCATTAAACACGACTGACTGGCCCTGAGGGAGAGACACCAGTGAACCACAGTGCTGAGGATCCAAGGGAAGCTGAAAATACATCATGCTGTAGCACAGAGCTCATAGAAAAGACCCATCAACACTAAAAGGCACATTCTACCTCAGGGGAGAATTCACTGGGGCTACCCCCAGACACCAATATTTGCTGCAACATTCACCAAGAGGCTCCATTTCCTTCTTAGGCAATTACTTCAATTAGGGTTAGATTCTGCTCTTGGATTTACCTGCATAGTATTTAACAAGCCAGAAAAGTACTTAAGCTTCTTACGAGTATCAGAATTCAAAGGCAGAATTTCTGTGAATTTTCTCCCAGTGTTTCTCATATCAGAACATTCAATCTTCAATGGAACTAAAATAAGAAGCAATCAGTTGACTTACAAAAATAATTTGAAATTTAAACCTCAAAAGGCGATCTGTAATTAAACAGTATAACTTCACAAATAAAGGTGGGGTAAGGTTGGTTGTTTTCTTTTGAAAAGAAAACATTAATTAAAGATGAATGTGTTTGGGTCTGAGCAACCTCCCCTCAGGCTTGGGGAAAATGCCAAGTCTGACAAAGGCTTTGACTTAAGAAATCCCAGGTCAGTTTGATGAACCTACTGAAGTATTTTATAATTAGCTGGCATGTTCCTGAGGCTGCCATTTTACCTGAGAAAGAAACTCCTTCATCTTTCTAACTTGTCCCTGAAAAAACAGTGAATAAAGACCTAATAAATAATTTTTCCCATTACAGAGTATTTATATGAAACAGAGAAAGAAAACTCAGATCATAGAAGGGCCCTTGAAATTCATAAGGAACCCGAGCAGTAAAGTTCAAAGTATCTGAAGGTAAAATTGAGATTTATTAGCACATCTGGGTCTGTAATCATACACCTGTTACTAAAATCATTAAATTATGATGGCCATTTCATTCCACTGTAACTTTACGTGGTTTCTGTATTAAAAGGACAAAGGCAGCACGATCTGATGGAAACAGCAAATATTACACAGAGAAGCACATTTTTAAAGAATATAATCTTACAATACTGCAGATGTTACTGCTTGCTATTCCAAATATAAGGACAACAAGGGTGAAGATCTGATCACTGCAGCGAAAGGTAAGATGAAAGGGAAGTAGCTGATGAGTCTGGAGAGTGGAAGGGACGGAGTCTGAAAAAGGTGAACTATTTAGAAAAAAAACAAGCTGGAATTTGCTGCACATCATCAACAGGAGCCTGGGCAATGTCCGAAAGAGGAGATAGCAAGATTAAAAGGACAGCTGAGGAACATCATTTTGACACAACACTAAAGATGAATTACAGGAGGAAAAACGACTTGCAAGGCAAATATGTCAAGACAAGAGACAATTACAATGTAGAGAGAAATGGTTTGATCACAAGGGCAGGGAGGAAAGGATGGAATTAAAAAAATCCTATAGAATGAAATTGTATCAGAATCCTAAAATGTCCTTCGGCATACTGCAATCAGAGTGCACTCAGCATAATTGCCCCATATTGTGTAAAATTCCAAATAAATTGTCCCCCAAACTGAAAAAGTGCTGAGGATTATGGCATTGACCCACAGTGAACAAATAAATCAGTGGCAGCACTGACTGGACCCGAAGTGATACAGGCACGCACGTGTGCAAGTGGGCTTCAATTCACAGAGCAGAGAAAAACTCATCTCAAAACTCTTCCATATGTTAAAATTGAAGACAGATGCAATTACAGATAAAATTAATTTTCATACTTAAAAATACATTAAGACTTTCTAGACTCTGAGAATTCCCCCTCCCTCAGCCAGTAGAAAGGAAACGTGTATGCACATTTGGTGTACTCTGAATAGCTTTAAACTCAATGAAAATAATCTTCAAAAGAATTTTGATATCAGAGTAAAATTTCTAGAAGTTATTGTACTATGTCTACATCGTACATCAAAAAAACAAAACACATTTTAAAGTTTTTCACTTGTATTTTTCAGAAAAACTAAAAAGCCCTCCAGGAACTGTTCTTTTGGGTATAGGATAATGCTGTAAAAGCTTCTGAACCCTAATGAACAATATTTTCATTCAAGCCTCATCCAATAATAAATATATGGGGAGTTTTTTGGACTGAGGCATTGATCAGAATGCATATTTGACACTGGGTTTTTAAAGAAAAAAAAATACAGTTTTCACTTACAGACAAATTTTAGAAAATGACAGATTTTAGGCAAAATGAGTAGGTAACAAGTAACAAACTCCAAGTTTCTTAACACCATTTAAACTCCATTTCACTTTATCAGTACTGACCTCCCAAGATATTTGAAACAGGAAAACTGGAGATGGCACTAAATCTTGCAGTTTTTAAGTGCTGCTGGTTGGGTCCTGCTGAGGGTCACAGCCAACAGGGCTGTCCCAAGGGAGCCTGGAGGCATCACTGAGCCTGTCCTTTCCCAAATGTTTAAATTTTCCATTCTGAGAACAGCAGACTCTAGACACAATATTAGATTAGACCACTGTATTATGCTGATTTGTTAATATTTATTTTACCTCCAGTCCTCCAACAGATCTCTGCACAAAATCCCCGTGTCCCTGAGCCAGAGGTTAAACTTGACTGAAGACAGAGAGTTAATTGCCTTTTCTGCTTACTCTGCTTAAGGAACAACTGACATTTGCAAAAGAGGGGATGAAGGGGGGGCAACCAGCACCATCTAAGCTGAGGGGTTTATTTGTGCAGAATATTACATTAAAAGAGCCCAGTAGCTATTAGTGATTATTAATCTTCATTTACAATAATAGCCATATTTAACAAAAAAAGAATAGGCTACACAGCAAGTCATGAAAAAGCCTTTTTAATTGTCAGCCCTGCTAGTCTAAAAAAGCCTTCACCCTATTCATTCAGCTATCATTCTGTAGCTTATAATTAAAGTGCTAATGTCTATCAGAATGCTTTGATCTCAAAAAAAGAGGATTCTTTTACCAAAGAAATTAAGAACACAGTAGTTACAGGAAATTCAAGTTTCCAAGGGAAAATTAAAAGAAACAACCAAAAGTGATGTAATTAAGGGAAAACTGTTTCTATTGAACAAGAGAAGGAAAAAACTTTGTGAGAAGTCATTCTGGATTGTGGAACAGTTCATCAAATAAAGCAGCACAAGACTTTTCTCTTTGTAGTTAAAGACAACCTAGGAAGAAAGGAAATAAGGATATTGTACCAGCACGAATGGACTAAACGACCTCAAAGTTTAATCTAATGAGCAGCGATAATTCATAAATCCTGAAATCTAACTTCAATTAGCTTGAGTTATCATAATGATTCACAGTATCTCATCCATGGTATTTTATTTTCATTCTCAATTCACATTTGAGGGGAAAGAAAGTCAGCAGCATGTCACAAAGTCTGTCTAGACTAATGCAAATAAAAAAACCTACGTGTAGTCATCTGCACTGTGTACAGGCATTATTTCAAACACTGAAGGTCAGCAGAACTCTTAACACAGTCTTGTCTTTTGTGTCTTATGGCTCAGCGTGACTGAAACTTGACTTGAAAAAAACCCCAAAAATCCAGAATTAACGTTGGTTTTTAGTCTGCTAAAACCTTGTATTGCAGGAGATGTTAACTGGAGTATGTGTTTCCTCACCCCAGGTTAGATGGCAGGCACTAAATAAAGCTGGTAACTAAAAGGGATAGAGTCAGCAAGATCCCACACTGCTGTGTGCCAGTGCCACCAGTCCCTCTGGAAATGGATCCTGAGCTTCGAAATAACCTTGCAAAAGCAACTATTGGCTCAAAGGCAACCTTGGCTCTTAGCTCTGATATTGCCATCCCTTCCCTCACTATCTGCTTCTCAGGAAAAGTGATCTCGTTTATCTCACAAGGGTTAAAGAAAAAAGTCAGCAAAGCCTAATTACATCCCACTGCTATCAATGTGCATTCGGTTTCCATGAGCTTTGGATTAGGCAGCTCAATACATTTTCTAAACATATTACTGTGGTTGTTTAGCAGTGCAAAGGATGTGTTTTGCATTTTTCTCTTCATTACTTTCTTTGAATTAAAACCACTAAGCCTAGCAAGAAATGGAACACAACTCAGTGGACTAAACCAACCAAACTGAAAGTGAGAAAGAGCTTCTTTCTTAACATTAAAAATCTCCCTATTAAAACCACACGACTCAAGATCATCTCAAGTACTGCCTACGTGGACTCTACAAGCAAGATTTCTACTTTTGCTGCCTTTTGAGACACTTTAAAAGCTAAGATTATTGGAACAGACAGTAAATTTGAAAGTTACTAGTTGCTCATTCTCAAAGTCACACTTCAATAATTTTATTACCTACTTAGTCATACAAGAATGGAAGCTTGAAAGTCCACTACAGCCATAGAAATTATGGTAAAAATAGTCCAAGAAACACAGTTATGGATCAGAGGAGACTGCAGGGTTTTACAACAGTATATATACTCCCTAATGCTTTGTTCTATTTTCCAGAAAACACAGGAAAATCATACATCCAAAAATTAGAAGTTTCTAGGACTCTGCTAATGAGTTGCTTAGCTTAAGTTCAAGTAGTTCTGAAATGCTCAGGCAAAGATTGAGGAGAATGAATGGTCACTATATTTTGTTTTCTTCTTCTAATTAAGAAAAAATTCTATGAATTAACAAGGACTCAAAGGCACATTAGAAAAAAAAATTTCCTTGTGCAAGTACTAATAAACATTGGTTAGTTTCTCTCCAAAAAGGTTGTATTGCTTCACATGTTAAAATAAAACTCCAAAGTTGGTAGAAATAGTTAGCCTAAAAACAAGGACATGTTTCCTAGAGTTTCTATGAAAATTTAGGGAACTGTCCAAGCTGAGAATAGAAATTTCAAAAAAAGTACCGTCTTCAACTCTTATAACCTTTGGAAATTCACTGTTTTCTTTGTCTCCTGGTGAAAATGACAAGTGTCAACCTGTAAATGAAATGACTGTATTTCTTTCTGGTTTATTTCCAGTTTTTCATGACTGCTTCCATATTTCTCTATGAGTGACACACAAGACCTGTTTTCTGATGGAGAAATTGAGCTCTTAAGTAGAGTTCTCCTCAGGTTAATACCCTGCCAACAGCCTCCAACAGAAATGCACAGAGTACCTGAGAAAGACTGTGGACAAACATAGCTCAAATTTAAAAAAAAAAGAAAAAGTAAGCTTAGACCTTAAACTGTTTACAGAGAAATTAAATTTACACCTTAAGCTGTTTACAGGGAAATTAAATTAATCTTTCACAGTGTAGGGCTATTCTGGAGGAGGGTTCTCTATGTGTTATGTCCCTTTGAAGCTGCTGTTTAAAAATTAAGGTGAGACTATCTTGAGGGTCTGGAACATAACTTGCAAGTAATGTACTGAAGAGAAAAGTGATTATGCAAGATATTATATATTTCAACCCTCTGTTTGAAAGCAATTTACAGACCTTTAACTACTTACACTTGACAATATGAAAGTAGGAAGAAATAAAGGGGAATTAGAATATGGAAAACGCTTATTAGCAGCTTCTTGAGAGTTCTGCTTACAAGGCACCCTTATGCACAACCAAGGAGTCCAAGTCCTGGATTGTCAATGGAGATGTTCTGCAGTGTCCCAGAACATTTACAGCCAGTATGAGATGCTGTAGGTAAGCAAATAAAAGAGACAAGCAGTACAACCAGGTGGGAATACCTGAAGTGCTGCATAGATTCCTCCAACATGAGTTTGGAGATTCAGTCTCCATTAAAAAGTACAGAGATTTCACTCTAATTCATGTGTAATAGTGAATTGCCTTCCCTGGTATGTTGAGGACGTGTACCCAGCAATGATCCCTGCCAAGGTTTGTAGACTAATGCTGCATGGCAGTGAGGACTGTGACAGTGTTAATCTGGCCAAGTACGTCCTTTCCTTATAAAAGCTCTAAAGCTCTAAGATGTTTCACTAAAATCCTCTTTTCTTAAATACAGTAAAAGGCATGATGGCATAAATAACTTTAAATGAGATACTAGAAATTCATGACAAGTAAAGGGTGTATTTTAAGGCAAAGAGGTAGTTTTTGTTGTTCCTACAGTGTTCCCACAAGATCAGCTCTACTTCTATGATCTACACCAGTGAAGCAATTCGAGCAGAAATGTACAAATCTTGAAGGTTTTTAATTAAATGAAGCATATTTCAGCATCATATGTCACAGCTCTTCTGAGTGATACACTAAGCATGTATTTATTCTCCACTGATTCAATGCAAGTTTTTTATTTCATATATGCTCATAATTATCTTTTATTTAGATGTAAGCCTTAATAATAACTGAGGCAAAGAATGCACAAGCAGCAAACAGAATCATCCCGCTTCCAAGAGTGACACAGGGAAAATGATAGAACATGAAGAAAGAGACTACAGGCCTTTAAACAATGTTTCTTGACGACATCTAAAAAAGAGCAAAAAACCAAAACCCACCCAGCTGCATGCCCACTAGATTTATTTAATAGTTTCTTACTGTGGAGCAAAATTATCCCTAACCCAGAACTAGGCTACTGGATAAAATATCTCTACAGAAGCAAGACAACTGAGAGCCCAATTTAGTGAAAGAACATGAAATTCTTGCTATCCTTTCTGCTTCTTTTTCTCCCCTCCAAATGCTAGAGCAGAATAAAAGTACATAGCTGAACTATAAACAGGAGAAGAAAAGAAAAAACTGAACGTACTGATCGAACCCACACGTTTCCGTTTTTCGTGTTCCTCACCAAGACTCTCACTTCCTTGCTTTGCTTTCTGATCCAATTTTGAATATATTGGGAAACAACTTTATGAACTGTAATATTTTCTAAGGGCTTGCTATTTTAAAAACTTTGTATGAATTTGCAAGTATCGATTTCCATTCTTAAAAGTCCACCAGGAAATACAGATTAATTTAAAAATGAGCCAGATAACAAGAAACAAGATTTGAAATGGAATTCTCCCATTAAAAATTCATCTTATCTGTTAACTACATAGCACAATTTGGAAAGAAATAAGGTCTCTAAGGTAGACTGTAATCAAATATGTCATAGAGGTCACCTCGTTCCACCCCCTGCCATGGGCAGGGACACCTTCCACTATCCCAGGCTGCTCCAAGCCCCGTCCAGCCTGGCCTTGGACACTTCAGGGATGGGGCAGCCACAGCTTCTCTGGGCAACCTGTGCCAGGGCCTCCCCACCCTCACAGGGAAGAATTTCTTCCTAATATCCAGTCCCAACCTAATCTCTTTCAGCTGTCACACTCTTGCTCTCTTCTTTGCTACTGTGACTGTGTTTTGTGAGTTTCTTTACTTCTGACACAGTAGAGAAAGATGCTGCAATATTTCTGTATGAGGTTTCATCCTTTCAAATCTCTCCACATAAGCAGGAGTGATCCAATTTTCAACGGAAAATCAGTGGAAGAGGAGCCTTTCAAAGAAATACAGCAATATTCTTGGTGGGGAAAAGAACAATCATGTCAGCACTGCACTGCCAGTTTACTGTAACAAGGCAAAATGGGAAATTCTGAAAAGAATTTTCCAATAATTGATGGGGGTTTTTTTTAATTGAATCATAAAAAATTTTCCAGTGAAGGATGTTCTAAAGTTTTGAAGTAAGTGGAATTCCTAATTTTATTTATTTTTAAAAAAATTGCTACTTTAGCAAAATCTACTTCGTATTTGGACTGCTTAGTTTTTTCCACATTTAGCTATATTTACGTGGGTTTCAGTGACATAGTAGTGCTGTTTGGAACAGCAAATAATTTACTAATTTAGGATGATGCTCATTTTAAAATGAAGTTATATAAATGAAGCATTTAGAACACAGAGTTTCTGAGATAGGCTGGTTTAGATAAGTGCTTGAAAAAATATCTATAGCATACTTCATCTGGAAAAAAAAATTGGTACTTAGAAAAGAATTAGAAATAGTTCCATATTGCCAAATAATTGGTTCTCCCATCTCTTGTGAGATTCTACTGTGGACAGAGATTTTCTTCCCATAAGAGAAAGGGAACACAAGTGAAAGACTCCCAGCGTCATGTGGAAAAAGCAAAAAAAGAGATGAGACAGAAAAGTTTGATTAACTCGTTTCCTCGACATTCAGCATTCAGTCCACTACATTATGCAAAATATCTATTGAGTTACAAGCAAGTTTTTTTAATCTTTATATTTTTTTGGAAACCATGATACAATGTCATTACAGTTTTGGCACTTCAGCATAAAAAGAAATGTTTCATTCTCTTTGCCTCATTAGGATCTCATATGAGATCCTGTCAGCTGCAAGTTTGTTCAGTTTATCTCAAGAAAAAAGGAAGAAAAAAGCTTAAAATTTCCCTCAGATATGTCAATCAAAAGGAGTGCACTGGCTGGAACTCCAAGTTCAGAAGAATATCACTTATGTCAGTTGAGTCAGAATGTTTCTGTGGGCCCATTTTCTTCATCACTTTTAGAAAAGATGATATTTATGTAAAGGCCTGACCTCACCCTGCAATTACCCCAAAATCAAACTGTGCTGTAGAGAGGGGTTCAGTCAGTGATTCCATCACATATTTCTCATTATGTGCTCTTTTCCTAGCTGAGAAGTACTTTTTTATAGGATCACACTTTCACAAAAGATAAATAGTATTCAAATTTGAATTGGCCAGGGAGACCAGATACTCAATCTAAAAGCATTTCTTAGCTATGTGAAAATTATTGATTCCAAAATTCTCATGATTTAACTCAGGATATTCTGCAGGCTGTGTTCATTTAAATTCAAATTTACTCCTTCCTTTCCAGTCATGTAGTAAAGACACACTCCTGTTATTGATGTTCTTTCTTGCAGCTCTGTTTTTATTGTATTTGCAATAGTTGCTAAACAGCTCCTCATAGCAGATCTTTGACTCCAACAGACACACCTGTCTTAATGTGCTTGTACAATTTTACAACCTCATATTCACTATCATGCTGCTTTTTTATTACAATATAGCTGTTAGGAAAGGAAACTGTTAATACTGGAGACTGTGTGAATTATTTGCTTTTATGCTAAAAAGCATTAACAAAGTATCGATTGAGATCAGAGCACTGCTGTAGGATCATGGCTCTTTCTTCCAGAAGGAAGTTCTCATGAATCAACTGAAGAGGAATGCAGAAATTCCCAGGAACTTTTCAGCACTGTGTACTGTGCTTTCACCTCATGCAGTGTGACCTCTGACATGGCAAACTAACTGCATTTCGCTTTGCTGTCATTTTAAATAAAAGCCAGTGATGAAGTAGAGATACAAAATGTGTTTCTCACTAAGAGTTCAGCCCTTTTGCTTTGTATAATCTGCTTACTGCTGATGTTTGGAACAAGCAAATTTCTAGAGTCAATTATTAAAAACATGTTCTGTGTGCTGGGTAACCAGATTATAAATCATGAGACTTCCCAAAGCTGGTGTAAAACTCATTGTCAAACCTTTCCAGACTTGTGAATAGTGTTAAGGAAAAAGCCTAGGAGAAGGCATCCACAGAGAATAGAAGGGAATTGACTATTTCCGTTGGAAAGGACCTACAAGGATCATTCTGTGTGACTGCCTGGCCAACTCAGGGCTGACCAGGTTGAAGAGTTAAGGGCATTGTACAGATGCCTTTTGAACACTGACAAGCTTGGGGGAGCGAGCACCTCTCTAGGAAGCCTGTTCCAGTGTCTGACCACCCTCTTGGTAAAGAAATGCTTTCTAATACACAGTCTAAACCTGCCCTGGCACAGCTCGGCACCATTACCACAGGTCCTGTCACTGGAGGCTGCCCCTCAGCCTCCTTTTGTCCCAACAAGATAACCCCAAAGCCCTCAGCTGCTCTTCACAGGACCTGTGTTCCAGCCCTTCCACCAGCTTTGTCCTTCTGGTGACAGTCCTTGTCTTGGCTACCCAGAATGGGAAAGCAAAAAGCTTTAAACGGCTGTACAGGGCAATCTCTTCTTTGTATCTGATCACCTGGCCATAGAAAATAATCATCTGGCACTGCCATTCAAACCAAAACCATGCACCCTTGAACACACAGCTTTCTGTTAAAAAAACCCAGATATTAATTTGTCTTTCATTTATTCATGTAATTTCCCCAATTAGATAAAATGTGATTATTTAACTACAGCTTGTGGCGAGTGACATAGTTTGCAAAAAGTGAAAAGCACACAACAAAAATGCTGCAGTCTGAGTCACTGAACAGCAAACCACGCTACACGTTCAAGTTTGACCAGATTTGCATTTGATTTAACTCTGGAAAGGAGCTTTCTTAAACACAGAGCACAGGAACTAATTTTTCTTTAGTTACTCAGCAACACTAAAGCTGCGTTATGAAACCAGTTTATTAGTGGTAAATAAAACCAGTAGTTCCCTAATAAATGCAAATCTGCTTTCACAGAGCTCAGTTTTCAATAACTCACCATAAAGACTGCCACCACTAAAATGGGAAAGCATTTTTAGGAATTTCACTAAAGCATATACTTCCTTAAATGCCAAGTAATGATCTATCCCTTAGGTTTTCAGCAAATATTGTCCAAATGGATTTACTAATCTGAAAGCCTATCTACAAACCCCACAACAGATTTATACAAACCATAACAGATATGTAAATCTTACCAATAAAATCTAAATAAAGTTTTGATTAGTTTTTGATTTTTCCCGTGCACTTTGCCAGTACAAGCAATAGATTTATTTCTAAATCACAGTTTTGGGGCTCAGATGTTAGCATCAGAATTTAAAATTACACACACAGCCCTCACACATTAACTCTTAATCATGTTTTATAAATTCCAATCAGAACTTCTACAGTGAGTTCTTGAAGTCCAGATGTAATAATGAGTTTCATAAAAGGCTTTGTAATCTGTTTCTCATGTTCTCCTTCAGAGTTCAAAACAAATCACACTCCATCCACAAAGCACCTCAGTTGCTGGGTTTTTTTGTAAAAACAGCAATTTGTCATTATATGGCACGTTTAGCCGCGATTCCTCTAGGATTCTACTGGAATAACATCAACAACAGATGCGGAAAGGACTATTTGAATTTAAGGCATGCACTTTAAGCAGAAATCTAGGAATCAACTTGCCACAGTGCATGCAAAGAACTAATCCTCCTCGGGCCAATTTTAACACCCTTTCAGTTCAAATTTCAAAGCCTAACAGAAATTATGCTGTCGCTGGAATAACCCCTGTGCCACGCTCCACATGCACTTTTCACTGTCATCTTTCCACAGGCACTAAAGCTTGTATGGCAAATCAGATCTGAGAGCTGAAAACAAAACAAAGCCTAGAGCAAAACCAACAGCAAACCCAAATGATTACTTTTCAGTCAGATCGAACCTAACCCTGCTCACTCCGTGGCAGCATCCAGATTGGCTTAGGGGAACTGGGAAACCACAAATTCAGCAACATTCAACTGATGGAGACGTCTGATGATCTTAATTATTACATTAGCTTCAAAGCTCTTGGAAAATCCAATTCCAACAGCAGGTGTTAAAACTTGGCATTCAGCTCAGAATTTGATGGGATATAGGTGACAGCAAGGGAAGAGGTAGGGAATCAGAAGTGATGGAGCAAAGACAGGTGGAAGAAAGTAGTTCTTGTTATTTTAAGAATTGTTTACTCTTCCTGAGACACTTCTAAGAAGCAGGAAAAAGGTTGAACTGACAGCTTAAATTCCAATAATGTTCTTCCATGGTAAGGTCAATAAATTATATTAAAAATCAGATATGTTACAGTGAAAGTGACTACATTCTCTTTAAGTACTTACATACATTGTTTTACTTTAATACTATTTATATAACTCCTTATATTACATACAGGCTTCCTATTAAAAACTCATTTGCCAGATCATCTCATGATAGAGCAATACCCAAATATGAAAGGCCACAGTGTGCTGAGCCACAACCTCTGCCCATGCAAGAGAACGTTCTCCTTATCTGAAGTGAAAATAAAGACAAGAAAAATGAACTTTTCTCCACGTTGATTCGATCAATTTTGCTTTTTAATGACACTTAAAACGTCTGTAGCAGAGCACTTATTCCACCGAGTCTAATAAAGTTTTTCAACTGCATAAATAGAAGTATTTAGCCTTTTGTCTGCAGAGTGCTCCTCTGCGTCCTTTTAAGCCTTGGGACTGAATTCCTGTCTCAAGCACGGCCCAGTGCTGGGGGATTACCAACAGGATCCAGAATATGGTTTATAATTGAATTCCCGACAGGTCTGGCATTCACGAAGCAGAACAAAACAACACATTTTATTCTGAAATATAAAGAGTTGGATCTGCAGCTGCTGCCTCTCAGTTTGTCCCTGAAAATCCGAGAGTGCATCTGCACTTACGGGCTCCAACACTTCACGAGCAGCTAAAAAACTGGCCAATATTTTTTACATGCACCCTTCATGTCGACCATTGCCTCCTGTACTGGGTGAAGTCAGAGTGAACTTCAGTGAAGCACACGGAACCAGGACTATAATCAAATTTAGATTGGGCTCATCTGTTCATGTCAGGTGCATTTATCTAACAGAGGGCACTAATCAGGGGTTTTAAAAAGTGAAATCTGATTGATTAAGAAATGCTGGCACCTTGACAGATGCCACAAAGTTATTAAAAATAGATTCCTCAAAATGGTATCTCAAGGAAGCACCTTAGAGAGGAAATAAAAAAAATAAATTACAAATTACACAATCTTCACCTTT
>VZTA01012256.1:1485-12922 GCA_013398855.1 Mohoua ochrocephala | reverse complement strand
CCCAGGCCCGGCCCGGCGCTGTCGCTGTTCCCGGTGCTGTTCGCGCTGCTCGCGGTGGCCGCCACCGCTTCCCCGGGCCTCGCCAAGCCCCGCGTCTACCTGAGCAGCTGGGCCGTGCGGGTGGCGGCTGGGCTGCGGGACGCCCGGGCCTTAGCCCGCCGGCACGGGCTGCTCTACCTGGGCCAGGTGCGGCCTGGGCGGGGGAAGTCGTGCCCAGCCCACCCCGTGTGCCCCGGGTCCGACCTTGTTCGTACCCGCCTTGTGTCGCCACTGTTTGTCCCCGACACCTCCCACTAAGAGCGGGTTGCTCCAAGCTGGCCTCGGACAGTTCCTGGGAATCCGGGAATCTGTGCCAGCGTTCCCCCGCCCTCACAGCACGCGGCCTCTGAGCACGCAGGGGTGAGCGAGGGACCCCCGAGAGTCCCCCCACCCTCACAGCACGCGGCCTCTGAGCACGCAGGGGTGAGCGAGGGACCCCCAAGAGTCCCCCCACCCTCACGGCACGCGGCCTCTGAGCACGCAGGGGTGAGCGAGGGACCCCCAAGAGTCCCCAGGACTCCCCATTCTGTCTCCAAGTGACACTTTCTGCTTGTCCTGCACCACACTCATGTTAAATTCACCCTTCTGCCCTCCACAGCCCACGTGGGGCTGGCGCTGGCGTCCCCCAGAAAGGCTCACGGCGGCTCTTTGCGCCCGCAGGTGATGGAGGGAGAGCCCTATCACCACTTCAGCCACCGCGGCGCCAGGCAGAGAGCCCTGAGCAGGCACTGGGGGTGGCACATGCGGCTCACCAGGGACCCCCAGGTAGGGAGGAGGGCACGGGGAGCCTGGTGACAGCTGTGGGCAAGGCGCTGCCTGGCACCCACGGAGCCGCTCCTCGCCCAGGTGCTGTGGTTTGAGCAGCAGACGGCGAAGAGGCGCTCGAAGAGAGGCACCAGCGTGGTGCCCACGGATCCCTGGTTCCCCAAGCAGTGGTACATGGTGAGAGCGGGCTGCTTCCCTTTCTGATCCTCACCCCACAGTCACAGGGTGGAAGGGACCACGGCACGTGGCACAGGATCGTGTCTGGATAGTTCTGGGATATCCCCGGGGAGGGAGGCCCCACATCCTCTCTCCTCTCTGTTCTGGGCTCGGTCTCTGCACACCAAAGAAGTTCTTTCTCCTGTCCAGGTGGAACTCTCTGGGATCAGTTCCTGCCCATTCTGGTGCCATTTCTGGGCTCCCCAGAGCCCTCCCTGCACATGGGGACACCCAGGGCTGAGGGCCCCTCTCAAGGCTGAGCAGCCCCAGCTTCCTCAGCTTTTCTTTGTCAGAGATGCTCCAATCCCTTCCTCAACTTTGTCACCCTCCACTGGACCCACTCCGGGAGCTCCACGTCCTGAGGAGCCCAGAGCTGGGCACAGCACCCCAGAGGTGCCTCACAGGGCTGGGCAGAGGGGCAGGATCCCTCCCTGACCCGCTGGCAATGCTCTCCCCAGTGCCCCCCCAATGGATAAACCAGGCTAATGCTGGCAGCGATGAGGCAGCAGAAAGTCCTCGAAGGTCACCCTTTAATCTGTTTTCCAGAACAACGACGTCCATCCCGACCTGAACATCCTCACGGCTTGGAGCAGAGGCTACACGGGGCTGGGGGTGGTGCTGACTGTGCTGGATGATGGGCTGGAGAAGGATCATCCCGACCTGGCTGCCAACTACGTAACTATGGGGGGGCTCCAGGAGCCACCCTTCAAGGTGGAGGGTCTCCAAGGGAGGGTGGGAGTCTCCGAGGGAGGGTGGGGGTCTCCAAGGGAGGGTGGGAGTCAACACCTTCACCCCACCCCTGGGACTCTGCGGTGGGACCTCGACCTCTCCAAGGCCGGATCCAAGGTTTGGAGTCTCCCTCAGTGAAATCTCACCCCGAGGAAATGGTAGAACTCGTGCATGCTCTGGAGCCCCCAAAATAGGTGTAATTACAGCAAGGTGTAATTACAGTAAAGCTGGTAAACCCCCCTGTGGAGGAGGAAAGGCAATCCCGGGTGTTTGTAACGCCATTTCCGTGGGTTGTGGTTCCTCTCTCCCGGCTGCGTGGCCAGCCAGGGTCACCCTCAGAGCCACGCCGGGCTCTGCCAGGGAAACAGCAAAGTTGTGCTGCTTTCACCCTTTTTTGTGGAATCCCAGAGTCACCGAGGTGGGAAAAGAGCTCCGGGATCACCGAGTCCCAGCTGTGCCCCATCCCCATCTCATCCCCATCCCCTGAGTGCCACATCCAGGGATTCCCGGGACACCTCCAGGGATGGCGACTCCAAATCTCCCCGGGCAGCCCCTTTTGATTCCTGACCACCCTTTCCATGAGGAAATTCCTCCCCATGTCCCACCTGAGGCCGTTCCCTCTTGTCCTGCTGTCCCCTGGGAGCAGAGCCCGACCCCCCCCAGTTGTCCCCTCCCATCAGGGCCTTGTGGACATCAGGAATATCCCCCCCGAGCCTCCTTTTCTCCAGGCTGAGCCCCTTTCCCAGCTCCCTCAGCCGCTCCTGGTGCTCACTTCCCCAGCTCCATTCCCTCTCCACACTCGATTTAGCTGCAGCTCCCAGCGCGGTTGGGCACGAAGGGGCCCCGCTGTCCCCCCCGGGGTTGGCAGGAGGGGCCCTCGGCGGTGCCAGCGCCGGGCTCGGTGCCAGGCGCCTGTGCCGAGCTGTCACAGCCCTGCCCGGGCCCTTTGGCTCAGCCGGTGCCCTGTTCTGTAACAGGACCCGCTGGCAAGTTACGACTTCAACAGCAACGACCCCGATCCCCAGCCCCGATACGGCGACAGGGATAAGAACTGGTGGGTTCTGCCCAGCTCCCCGCCCTGGGGAGGGGGGGATTCATCTCTTGTGGCATACCGGGGCTGTGCCAGGCCCCCCACCCCTCACAGGGTCACTCTGTGTCCCCCCTCCCCAGGCACGGGACACGCTGTGCAGGGGAAGTGGCAGCTGTGGCCAACAACAGAATCTGTGGTGCAGGCGTCGCCTACAACGCCAAAATCGGAGGTGAGACTTTGCTCCCGTGGGAGGGAAGTTGGAAATCAGCTGCAGCTCACCCTGGGGGAGACACGGGAACCCGGGTGGGGCTGCTGTGGGGTTTACAGGGGGGTCCAGGCTGCTGCAGTGTTACCCCACATCAGTCTCAGTGCTCCCCGGGGGTTTAACCCTCACCCCAACACCCAGCAGGGCCAGCTCAGCCTCCCCTGCGGAAGTGAAGGTGGCAAAGGGGGGTTAAAAGCTGGGAGTGCTCCCTGGGCTTAATTACAAAAGGCTTAACGAGGAGCTTTGGGCACCAGCTCATGGCAGCGGCACAGCCCCGCGGGGGCCTGATCTCCTTAGGGCAGGGTCATGTGAAAGCTGCTCGAGGCTGTGGGGGGCCAGGGGGGGCCTGGCGAGGTGCCCCCAGCCCCTTCCCTCGCTGCGGCACACGTGGGTGGCTCCCGTCGTCCCCTCGGAGCCACCGCGGCCTCTCCCCGGCTGCTGCCGCCTCTCGGCCACGGCTGCTCCCGGTGCCGGCCCTCAGGCGTGCGGATGCTGGACGGTTCCATCACGGACATAGTGGAGGCTCAGGCCCTGAGCCTGCAGCCCCAGCACATCCACGTCTACAGCGCCAGCTGGGGCCCCGAGGACGACGGCAGGACCGTGGACGGGCCGGGCATCCTGGCTGCGGCCGCCTTCCACAGAGGGGTCAGCCAAGTAAGCCCAGCCCCGGCCTCGGGGACCGTGGGGACACAAGGACACCCTGCTCACCCCCCTGCTCTGCCCTTCAACAGGGACGGGGTGGGCTCGGCTCCATCTTCATCTGGGCCTCGGGCAACGGTGGCACCAACTACGACAACTGCAACTGCGACGGGTACACCAACAGCATCTACACGGTGTCGGTGGGCAGCGTCCTGGGGGACGGGCACCGGCCCCGCTACGGCGAGAGCTGCCCCGCCATCCTCACCACCACCTACAGCAGCAGAACCACCAGCAAGGTGCAGATTGTGAGTGGCACAAGAGCCCTGCCAGAGCAGCAGCAGCTCTGGGGCAGACACATCCCAGCACGGGCTGGGCTCGTCCCAGCTCTCCTTAACTTGGGTAATAAAGTGTTGGTGTAGAGCCCAAAAAGCCCAAAGGGACCCGAAAGGAGCCTTTCCTGAGGGTGCCCAGCTCTGGGCAGCTTTCTTGGGAACAGTGCTGACACCCCCCTGTCCCCCCAGGTGACCACTGACCTGCACCACGGCTGCACGGACAAACACACCGGCACCTCCGCCTCGGCCCCGCTGGCCGCGGGGATGGTGGCCCTGGCGCTGGAGGCCAAGTAGGTGACACTGAGACAGAGGGACTGTCCCCAGGGAGAGCTGATGCCTCAGCAGGGATGAGGAAGGGGTTGGGGGTACAGAGTTGTGGTCTCCCCCAGGGCCGTGGTGGAGCAGGAGGAGGGTTGTCCTCTGGAGGTCTTTTTTGCTCCCATTTTGGCACTGAAGGTCGTGGAGGGGACCAGTTTGGGCTCCGACAGTTGCTCTACTCGCCCCAGAAAAGCCAAATCTCACCCTTAAAAACCAACCCAGACCTCTGTCCCCACATCCTCCTTGCCTGCAGCCCAGCCCTGACCTGGCGTGACCTGCAGCACCTCATCATCCGAGCCTCCAAACCCGCTCACCTGCAGGCAGAGGACTGGGCCGAGAACGGCGTGGGGCGCAGGGGTGAGTGCAGGGCTCGGCCCCTCCGACACCTTCCAGCAGCCCCTGGTGCCCTGGTGGCACTGAGGGGGCTCACGGGTCCCTCTCTCGGGTGGCACCCGTGTCCCAGTGAGCCACTACTACGGCTACGGGCTGCTGGACGCGGGGCTGCTGGTGCAGGCGGCCACGACGTGGGCAGGGACCCGGCCTCAGGAGAAGTGTTCGGTCCAGGCCGTTCAGGTCCCCAGGTAAGGGACAGTGACCCCAGGTCCATCCTCCCACAGGGGATTTGCTGTGCCCACCACAGGCATAGAGACCCAAAAAGGGATCTGTGCTGCAGGGTGTCTTGGAGGCCACAGAGGAGGGGGAGGGAATGGCCTCACCTCCTGCTTGTCCCCGGCAGGGACATCGGCTCCGAGCTCACCATCTCCACGGATGCCTCCTCCTGCTCCCAGAGCATCCGATCCCTGGAGCACGTCCAGGTGCAGCTGTCCCTGAGCTACAGCCGCAGGGGGGACCTGGTGGTGGCTCTGAGCAGTCCCATGGGGACCACGTCCACGCTGGTGACCGTGCGGTAAGGACGGCGCCAGGACACTCCCAAAAAGGGGCTCACTGTGCCCAAAACTCCTCTGGACCCCCGCCCCCCATGGGAGTGCCCCCTCAGAGCAGGGACAGGGTGACCCTTCCAGGCCCCTGGGCTGGCACTCCCAGCTCTGCTCTTCTCCTCCAGCCCCTACGACACCAGCCAGGAGGGCTACAAGGACTGGACCTTCATGTCCACGCACTTCTGGGACGAGAATCCCGAGGGGATCTGGACGCTCCGGCTGGAGAACAGGGGTGATGACAGTAACACAGGTGGGCGCCCCAAGGGGGTGAACCCCATTTTTACTGGGGTCACCCTGTGCCTGGTCATTCTTCTTTCCCCCACTCGGATGAGCAATTGTTGGCTTCTCCCTCCTGGCCATGAGCCCTCCTTTTCCACAGGACCCTGCGCTGGCTTTGAGGGTCTCCCTTGACCAGCACAGGGCCGGGAACGGGACACAACCCCAAAGCTCCCAGCCCCATATCCCTCACCTGGCAGCCCCCCTGTCCCCTCCTGTCCCCAGGCCAGCTGAGCAGCTTCATCCTGCACCTGCACGGCACGGATGAGGACATGCCAGCCCGGCGTGCCGCAGCCACCACCACGGATGAGTGTCTCAGGAGGGACGAGCTGGGAGACTGTGAGGGTGAGCGAGGCTTTGGGAGGGGGACAGGGACAACCCTCTGCTCCCCAGGGTCTCACCCCAGCCTCTCTCCACAGACTGTGGCAGCTCCCTGTACACCCACCAGGGCTCCTGCCTGTCCTACTGCCCCCCGCGCTACTACGGCCGGGCCAGGAGTGCCACCCCCAGGGACACCGCCCGCGTCTGTGCCAGCTGCCACCCCTCCTGCTACACCTGCCAGGGCCCCTCGGCCACCAACTGCACGTCCTGTCCCTCCGGCCGCACCTTCCAGGACGTCACCCACACCTGCCACCACCCCACTCAGGGTTCCCCCAGCTCGGTGGGGATGCGCAGGGACCTGGTGGTTGTCACTGTCCTGGCCTGCAGCAGCCTGGTGCTGGCAGGGGTGCTGTACCCCACCTACCGCATGGTCCTTCGCTCTGGCAAGGGAGCTTTGTGCTTTCCCCAGGCCAGGAGGGCAGAGTGACACCAGCCCGGGCTGCACGGACAGCCCGGGACAGAGCTGGGATCGTGCCTGGCTTCCCAAATAAACCCAGTTGGTGCCTTTGCAGCCGCCCTTTCCGAAGGGTGATTCCCCTTTCCCACTGGGATGGTCCCAGCCCGTGTCCGGCTGTGCGAAGGGACAGGGATGGTGGCTCCTCCCACACCCCTGGGGACAGAGACGTTCCCCGAGGGGCTGTGTCCCCAAACAGCTGCACCCGTGTGGCCACGGCAGGAGCTGGGCCACGAGCCCACGTGGCTTCCGGCAGAGCGGAGGCAGCAGAGGCCAGCCCGGACCCTCTCAAAAGTCCCCAATTCCTGTTTAAAAGCAGCTTTAGGCCTTAAAAAAGGGGTCACAGGGTGGCTGCACCCCCGGCCACTCTCTGTCCCACGGGCACTGGCAGAGGCACAGTGGCAGCTGTGCCCCGGCACGTGGCACCCGTGGCACCGGGCGGGATGGGACAGGGAGAGCCGCCAGCTGGGGCCTTCCCGGGGGCACCGGCCCCGTGCCAGGACCCTGGACTGCCCCGGGACACGGGGGAGGTGGTTTGTGTCCCCCCCCTCTCCCCGGCTGTGCCATCCCCAGCACAGTGTTTGCTCAGCTGAAGGGTTTTGGGAGTTAAGGCAGAGAGCCAGACCTTTCTCCGAGCGTGTAATGACCCGTGAAAACCCTTGGCTGGGCCTTACAGAGCAGGGACAGGAGGGAGCCAGGATGGAGCCTTGCCTCCAAAGGCAGGGGCTCTCCTTGGAGGGACTCCCACCCTCCAGGGATGAGCTGAGATCCCTGCAAACACCGAGGCAGAGTCCTGGGACAACCATCCAGCCCGGTTCCACGGGATGAGGTGCTGGATGCACCCAGGCACAGCTTCCCCACGGCCTCTCCGGGAGGTTTTCCCCCATCCTGCTCCTCCGGGCTGGCCTAATCCTCCGTGGGCAGCTGGCGGGGCTGGAAGTGCCGCTGGATCTCGGGGCGCACGTCCTCCTGCACAGAGAGAGACGGGGTAGGGGATGGCCGTGCCCAGAGCTCCTGTCCCCTCCCTGTCCCCATCCCCACATCCTACCACCAGCCCCAGCCGTGCCAGCTCTGGGATGAGGCGCAGCAGCTCCTCATCCTGCAGGTCCCCAGACCACCGTGGCACCGGGATCCAGTTGGCAGCCTGGGAGGGGGGAGAGGGAGAAGGTTGGATCCCGCACAGCCACGGAGCTCCCCGGGACCGGGACACACAAATCCCCCCCTGGAGCCATACCTGGGCAGGGAAGCCCTGCATGGTGTGGTCCAGGGCCACCGTCTTGGCCAGGTCCCTGCCCAGGCGGGTCAGGTCCTTCCAGTAGCAGCCCTGGGAGCAGACACAGTCTGGCTGGGAGAGGCAGCGCCTGTGGGGGGACACACAGAGCCGTGGGGACCTCGCCCTGTCACACAGGGGGGTCCCCAGCAGGGCACCGCCAGCACCGGCACCTGATCAGCTTCTTCTTGGGGTCCAGCACCTCCAGGAGCTTCTTGGCATAGTCCTGCTTCGCAGTGGTGTAGATGAAGATCTGGCAGAGAGAGGGTGAAGGTCCCTGCTCGGCTGCCCAGGTCCCCCCAGCCCCCAGGCAGTGCCACCCCGCAGACCCCCGCAGGCTCCGGGTACCTTGTAGGTCTTGGAAAGGCTCTCCAAGAACTCCCGCACGTGTGGGCGCAGCTTCACGTGGACCTGGGATGGAAGAGCACCTCGGAAAGCCACCAGCACCCACACCCCGGCTCCGAGGTGAGCCCCAAGGGGGGTGCAAAGCCCTCAGCAGGATCCCTCATCCCACCAATGGGATTTCGGAGCCCCTTCCCCTTCCAGCTGCCAGGGACATTGGCACAGAGGCCACATGGGGTGGCAGCGAAGAGCCAAATCATCCACGGCCCCAAACCGCAGCTCCCCAGCACCCCCCAGGCTCAACCCCCACTGTCCCCCCCCACCAAGGCACCCACCTTGTAGGAACCTGCCTGGAAGCCCGTGGTGAAGGTGGCCACGGCATCCTGCTGCCCGTGGGCGAGTAGGGAGGAGTAGAGCAGGGTCCCGTCCTGGGGACAGCGAGCAGGGTCAGCCCCCAGCCCCAGGGGCTGCAGAGCCCCCCAGGACCCCCCCAGCTCACCAGCTCCAGGACCAGGGTGTGCTCCAACTCGCTCCGGATCTTCCGGGGACTGTTCCTCCCTGGGGTCGTGGTCCCAGGAATTGGCCTGACAGGAGGGGAAGGCAGAGCATCAGCGGTGTTGGGGGGCTGTTAGACCCCCCCCCACACACATATTGGGGGGCTCTGGGGACCCCCCCTCACACTCACAGGCTGGGGGCTGCGGGGACAGCAGGGTCCTGACGCTCAACCTCGGGGAGCCCCGAGAAATAGGAGCCCCCGGGGCAGGGCAGGGGCGGGGGGCTCGCAGGCTCTGTGGGGCAGAGGGGTCCTGTCAGCGCAGCCAGGGCAGACCCCTGCCCCAAACAGGGGTTTCCCGGGCAGGGACGCGCTCACCCCTTTCCCCGGGGCCGTGACACTCCTCGGGTCCCCGCCGGACCAGCCGCCCCTTCCCGGGCGTGGTGGGGGAGCAGGGGACACGCGCCCACCCCCGCGGGACGCGCTCCCCCTCTCTCTGCCGGCTCTTGGTCCGACCACGACCCCCAACCCTGGGGGTCGAGAACCCCTGGTCCTCCCTGGAGGGTTTCTTCGTGCGTGGGGTGGCCCCCAAACCCGCCATGGCTGGGATCCCGTCCACCCTGCCAGGGACAAACCCCCGCCTCCAGCAGCCCCAAATTAACCGTGGGGTGAGGGGTGGGAGGGAGCACTTTTAAAGGGTGGAGGCGCCTTTCCAGCCCCAATCACCCCGGAGCACCTGGAATCACTCAGGCTTTACTGGGACCAGCTGGGGCTCAGTTCTGGGCTCAGTTCTGGGCTCCCCAGCTGGTCCCAGGGCTCATCTCTGACTCCTGCTGATGTCACCCGATGTGACAAGGACCCTCCTGGGCTGGCAGCTGCCACTCGGGACACCCCAGGGCACCCACCCCTAAACCGGGACCCCAGTTTGGGGACAGTCCCCAGCCACACGAGCTGGGAGGTCTCAGCTGTCCCTGGCACCAGCTCCAAACCCACCCCCAAGGGAGCCGCGAGCGGGCGAAGCCCCCCGGGGTGCCCCAGTGGCCCCCCGGTCACATCCTGTCCCCACAGGGGCCCCGCGGTGGCCCCCACCAGCCCAAGGGTTGGGTTACGGGCGGGGGGGCTCTGTCACAGAGGGGGGGACACGCTCGGCTCCGCCGGAAGGGAGATAAGCGGGAGGTCCCCGACCCCGGCAGGCAGAGCCTGGCACGCGGCCATCGGCGACAGGGACACGCCGCCGGATGGGAGCTGCTCCTGGGGCTCAGCGAGGGGACACGGAGGGGACCCCCTGCCTATGGGGACACGGAGGGGACCCCCCTGCCCATGGGGACACGGAGGAGACCCCCCCTGCCCATGGGGACACAGAGGGGACCCCCTGAAGTGGAGGGACACTGAGGAGACCCCCATATCCTCCCCTTCATGGGTCCTCCCAGAGGACCCCCTGGGCCGTCGCCAGCCCGGAAGGGACACGCGGCGAGCGAGGGGATAAACAATTTATTTTCTGCAAAAATAATAAATTACCACCCCCCTCCACCCCCCCCGCTGCCGCGTGGACCCCAAGGACGGCGAGACGGATGGGGGATCCATGGAGGGGGGGCCACGGGAAGGGTTCGGTGCCCGGCAGGAGCACCCGCTTCGCCCTCGGGGTCCCGTCCTGGGGGCGGTGACACCGAGCTGGGCTCAGGGTGGCCGGGGAGGGGGACAGTGCCGGGCTGCCTCCCGCACCAGCCGGGCCTCGCGGGGCGTCCAGGGCCGGGCGTAGCCGTCGTCCTGCAGCAGGATGCGGTTCAGGGTGTGCTCGTGGTTCACGTGGCGCCGCGCCATCAGCAGGTACTCGCCGCCCTCCCGCAGCGGGGGGCAGCCGCAGGTGTTGGGCACCCACAGGTACTCCCGGGACACCAGCGGGAAGCGGTGCCGGTACGGCGCCTTCACCTCCACCTCGTAGTGCGTCTCCCGCCCCACCACGCGCTCCGCCAGGATCCGGCCGTGGAATACTGGGGAGGGTGAGGATGGGGGGCAGGTGCCTGGCATCGCCCTTGGCATCACCCTGAGCCTTTTCCCATCCCTGGCATCACCCTTGGCATCACTCTGAGCCTTTTCCCATCCCTGGCATTGTCCCGGCAGCGCCCTGAGACCCTTCTCATCACCAGCATCAGCCCGAGTCACTTCCCATCCCTGACATCGCCCCGACATCGCTCTGGGCACGTTTCCATCCCCAGCATCGCCCCTGGCATCGCTCTGAGCCCCTTCTCGTCACCGACAGCAGCCCGAGCCCCTTCCTCTCCCAGCATCACTCTAAGCCCCTTTCCCATCACTGGCATCGTCCCTGGCATCACCCCAAGCCTCTTCCCATCCCTGGCATCACCCCTGGCATCATTCTGAGCCCCTTCCCATCCCTGACATCACCCCTGGCATCATTCTGAGCCCCTTCCCATTGCCTCTGGCATCACCCCGAGCACATTTCCATCCCCTGGCATCACCCCGAGCTCTTTCCCACAGCTGCTCTTGTCCCTGGCGATGTCCTCAGCCCCATCCCACCCCCGATATCCCCCCAGCCGCTCCCGCCCCGGCGCTCACCGAAGTCGCTCTGGCAGAAGTGCCGGATGCGCTGGGAGCGTCCCTTGGGCGGGCGGCACCTCCCGCAGCGCCCTGCGGGGATAAAGNGGGATAAAGCTGCAGCAATTTAGGGGGCACAAGGGACTTCTGACCCCCCAAACCCCCTCGTGCAACTTTGGGAGAGGAGATTGCCGGTCCAGACCCTAGGAAGGGTCACAGGGGCTCCTGAGAGTCCTGGCGAGGGGTTTTAGGACCCGTTTGAGGGTCTCTATCTTATTGCTCCCCCTGGGCAGCCCAGGATCCTCCCAGCAGGGCTGTGGGGGGCTGCGGGGACCCCCGAGGAGGTACCTGTAGCAGCCCCGTCCTGGCTCCGACCAGGGGGGCTCCTCGGTGGCGG
>VZTA01012255.1:191908-276814 GCA_013398855.1 Mohoua ochrocephala | reverse complement strand
TGTTCCGGGAGGCGCAGCCGAGGTAGTGGGGAGGAGGGAGCGGCGGTGCTGGCGGATGTTGGGCAGGGCTCGCCTCGGCTCCCAGCGTGGTCCTGCCTCTCGTGGAGTCGGCTGCGGGATGGGAAAGGGGCTCTCAGTACCCCCAGAGGGGCGTGGATGAAGTCTTCGCTGAGGAGCTTCTGCACCCCCAGCCTTCCCCTGGGGCTGCGCCTGTGGGGGGGGTGATCTGTCCGGTCTCCTGTCCTGCCCCAGGTGGTCCATGAGGAGCTGCAGTGTGCTCAGTCCCTGTGCCTGTAGCACGGAGGAAAGGTGTCTTTTAGTCTTCAGTGGCATAAAATATCCTAGAGATACAGAATGGCTTGGGTTGCAGGGCAGGGACATTAAAGCTCATCCCATCCCACCCTTGCTGTGGGCAAGAATACCTTCCACTAGATCAGGCTGCTCCAAGGCGCGTCCATCCTGGCCTTGGACACTCCCAGGGATGGGGCAGCCACAGCTTGTCTGGGCAACCTGTGTCAGGACCTCGCTACCCTCACAGGGAAAAATTTCTTCCTAACATCCAATCGAAACCTACTCTATCAGGTTGAAGCCGTTCCCCCTTGTTCTGTCACTTCAGGCCTGTGTAAATAATCTCCATCTTCTTTGTAGGCTCCCTTCAGGTACTGGAAGGCAACAGTTAGGTCAGCCTAATTCTCCAGGCTGAGCAATCCCAAGTCTCTCAGCCTTTCCCCGTAGCAGAGCTGCTCCATCCGTCTGATCAACTTGGTGCCTCCTCTGAGTTCTCTCTGAGAGCTCTTGTCCTTCCTGTACTGGGATCCCCGGGCTGGAGGCATCTTAGGGCAGGGGGGTGGGGGGGAGGTGTATCTCACCTGAGTGGGGCAGAGGGGCAGAACTCCCCTGCCCCTGCTGCCCACGCTGGGAGCTCAGCCCAGCACAGGGGGGTTCTGGGTCCTAGCACACATGGCCAGGGCATGTCCAGCTCTCACCACCAGCACCCCCAAGTCCTTCTCCCAGGGCTGCTCCATCTGCTCATCCCCAGCCTGGATTGATCCCCAGGGGTTGTCCTGGCCCAGGTGCAGCACCAGCGCTTGGTCTTGTTCAACCTCATGCGATTCCCATGGGCCTCTTCTGGGGCTTGTGCCTTTCTGGGCAGGCGCTGCTCGGGGACAAAAAGCCATGGAAGCCCTGCAGGGTGTCCAGAAGTGGGTAAGATGTGCCTGTTCAAGGCCCTGCTGGTTAACAGTCTCATTCCCATGTGAGGCCAAAGCTTTGCAATGAGGATGGTGGCTGTGGGCCTTGGGGACAGAGGGCATGCACTGTGTGGTAGGATGGGCTGGCTTCACTGGGAGTAAAGATTGGATGCCTCTCAGTAGTTTTAAGATAAGTAAAGACAGAATGAGGCTGCTGGAGAAACGGGGCTGGTATGGAGCATTGCAGTGCCTGTAAGATCAGGGAGACCTCTGCAATACTCCACAGCACTGTTGGCTTTGGCGGAGGCTGGCCTTGCAGAGGTTCAGCTGGGAGACTGGGGTTAGAGGAATGGGTTTTGCTATTCCTGGAAGGAGGGAGAAGGCACAGCTCGGTGGGAAGCTTGTGCTCGTTCCTAACAGTAGTTGTTTGAAGGTCTTGACACCTGAGAATGAAGAAATCAGACTTAAGCTTGGTGTAAAATTCTCCTGGTGTTTTGATTGTTTAAATTCCCAGTGCGGTTTTGTTTTTCAAATCCACATTTAAAAGTCGGAGGGCGAGGGGGGAAGATGTACTTACAAATATTTTTTTGTGATCTCTGCGGGTGCAGGAGACCTTCTTCTGGTGTTCATCTCAGTTTCTCTGGAAAGAAGGGAGCACCTGTACAAATTCTGGGCTTACAGGCTGATGCTTTCTCTGCCTTGCTCCCTGAAACCTCTGCCACTGTGTTTGAAAGAGGAGTAGATATGCCCCAAAACAGCCAAGTTTTGTGGGTGCAGGTGGGCTGAAAGAGAGACACTGTGGTTGCCCTTCCAGAAGGACAAAGCTGTAGCATTACCTTGCATCCCACAGGATGTGGCAGAATGGGTCTAGGAGCAACTCTGGCAAAAAATTTGCCAGCTCTGGCAAATCCTGTTGTTGGTGCTGTTGAGTCACAAAAACACAACCCAATGGATGTTTTGTGTTTGAAGTTGTGATATTTAGTGACAATTCTTTTGTTATTACAGGACTGTTCAGTGTTTGTGAAAACAAAATACATTAAAAATGTGAGTTCTGGTGTTCTGTAGCTCAGAAGGAAATAAAGCGAGGCAACAATGCCACTACTGTGAGACCATGATGTGGAATTTGGGAGACTTGCATTCGGCTGTGTGATTTAACTCGAGGCTTCCAGTGCTTTTAGTTGATTTCTTTATGCTTCCTTTACTAAGCTACACAAAGAAGAAAATGGCTTTATTCTGTTCCTGGGAATGTTGTGAGGATAAGTACTTTAAAGGCTTTTTAGGGACTCTGCTTACGGGAATGGAGTTGTGCAAGTACCTAAAACTTAGAGTGGAAATACAGAATTATAAATTTGTGGATTGTTCGCATAGTTCCTGACTAATTTCATGATTTTTTGGAGCCCTGGTCTTTTGAATAGGGTTTCATTACTGTTTTTAACTCTGTGTTCGCTAGAGTGGTATCTCGTAGAGTTTCTGTTTTTAACAATCAGACGGGTCTTATAAGGAGTGATGGTAATCTTCCTTTTGGCATGGGTACAGGAATTCTGACTCTGTTTTGACTTAACAAGAAATTGTGCATGTCTTTCTTGTCTGAGAGCTGGGCTGCTGTACCCTTTGCTTCTGCTTCCTTTCGTATTCCTGCAGAACTTGATGTGGAAATGAAGGACAGGTAGCAATAGCAAATTGTGGAGCTGCTGTGTTAGGCAACCAGACACGGGAAACTGAAGTTTATGGAATATCCACAAAGCAGTTCTGGATTTCAAGGCCTGCTTACAATGCAAGGTATTCTTTTAATCTAAAATCCACTTAGCAGGCTCTTTGGTGGTTTTATAAATTAAAAATTAGGGAAAAGATTATGGAAGGAAAATATTTTCCATTTCAAAAATACATTTTAAATGGTTGTAGCTGCTACGTTTGTCTGCATGTGAATCTTTGTTGTACTGCTGGAAAAAGATTATTTTTTAAAAACTGTTCGCAAGCATTGCTATGGAACAGTTATCTGAAGTCAGTCTTGGCTGGTTTCTTAACATCAGCTAAATATTTTCTGCTGTTCTTGCTAATTTGAGTATTTTTTATTCAGAAGGACAGTTTTCATTACAATTCCTTTGTAGTACACGCTCAAATTGCAGTGCTATTGGAATGCTTAGGTACAAGAGTCACATGTAAATTTTCTTGGAACAGAATCCTGCTTTATCAAACGACATTTAAGTCAGTCCTTGTTCATTTGGAATATCTTTTGCTTGCTCACTTAGGCTTTGAGATTCGATTTCTGCCTGGAATGATCTGGCTTGAGCAGCCTGGATTTTCTTTCATAGTGTTCAAGAGACAGATTTGGAGTTTGGTCTCTCCTCAATGACGTGAAAAAATCCACATCTCTTTCCACATTTACAGTGAGGACAGACACTTCCTTGTGTACCCCACACTCGCTCCATTAGGACACACAAAGTTTTCATCTTTGTATTTTACTGGAAATGTCTGCACTCTTAGTTTTTTTTTGCTTTCAATCTAATTTTAAGAGAAAAATTTTCACAGTAGCTCAGCATGCTTCTGATCCAGTGTCTGACTAAAAGTTCTGTTCTGCTGCATAGCTCTGCCAGGAGAGTGGAGCATACTCAGAATACAGAATACAGAGAGTGGAACATACCATACAGAATAACTGTTAGGTGTCCTTTTACCCGTGGAGTCACAAAAATGTGCACAAAAGTTCTGGCTTCTTTCATTGTTCTTACCAATTTAAATAAGTGAATGTTGTACAGTAGTATGTTTTGCACTGACCACTGGGTTCTGTATTTTGCTGTTGGGTCAGGAAATGACTGGTTTCATCAGATAACCTGACAAAAGGCATAGGCTGATACGAAGGAAACTCCAGTGGGCTGAGTGGTCCTATTTTAGAGTAACATCAGCGTTTAAGAACTCAGAACAGCTAATGGTTCTGCTCAATGTAGAAAGCACTCCCTGGCTGAGGGTGCCTTACCAGACCGTAGCTCTTCTGACATTCAGAAAAACTTGTCTCTGGTGCATTTCCCATGGGGACTGTGGTATGTCAGCCACTTTGTCTTCTTTTGGCACATCATGAACTGGCAGGAGCTGCACTGCTTCTTGTAAGTTGAAGGTTCAAGTTCCATGAATATATTTTCTTCGGTCTTGAAGCCAAAACCAAATTCCAAACTTTCTTTCTGGTTATGTAAGCTCCACTGTTTTCTTTATTTTATGGCTGAGGGCCAACTCTGCTTTTGGTCTTTGTTTTTTGTGCCACTTTGGTATTTTCCCTTCAGTATCGCACCGCTGTAAAATGTAGCTTCTTCCCCATAATTCTCAGTGATGCAGTGATGGTTTTTTTTAATGTTTCAGTGTAGATGGAGAATGTGTAAATATGTTGGTCTTGATCAACTGTGAGGTTGCAGAATAAAATAAATACTTCCCGGAGATCTGAAACCTGATATTATAGTAGTTTAGTGATATTAGTGTACATTGTTGTATTTCTTACAGCACTCTCCCTTCTTTGTAAGTCTCTTCCATGCCCTAATAGACATTGATATTGGAGGCGCTGTACTGTCAGTAAGATGTAGCCTAGCATAAAAGTGTTACTATTGGAGCAACAAATCTGATAAGGGACTTAGAAAATGTAAACTGTGAATAAAGACTACGAGAGTTTTGTTTAGTCTAGGAAAGAAAACATGACAGGAGCAGAGGTGGGAAATAATGTCTCCAGACATGTCTAAGGGTGTGCTTAGGGACAAGGTGGATTGGCAGTGTTTGTTTAATGTTGGACTTGATGTTCTTGAGGGTCTTTTCCAACCTCAGTGATTCTATGGTTTGATTTATGGACGTGATCACTTACGAAAGAGAAGGTAGAATTTCTAATTGTGCAAATGTGTAAGCCTTTGAGTGAGCAGCAGAATGCAGGTAATACTATATCACCCAGTAGTCTTTGATCAAGAGATTTTTTAATTCTCTTTTAGGAAGAGTTTTCTGTCCGAACATTTTATTTAATGCTACTTTACATTTCCTCTTATCTCACTTTCTTCTATTTGATCTCGAGTACATGACAAGTCTATTTAAGGTTCAAGGAGGCTGCATCTGTATTTCCTTTTCCTGACCCTGGCCAGAAGTATTGTATGAGCAAATTTATTGAACTTCCCTGTAGCAATGCCATAAACACTCTGGTGTGGCTTCTCTCCACCGGCATGTGGTATCAGAACTGAGTTAGCAACATTAGTCATGTGTTGCCCTCATTTCTTTTGTGGACATAAAATCAGGGCAGATTGTAGACCAATAGCTGTAGTTTGGAAATGTTTATCTCTGTGTGACAGATCATCTGTAGATGTGTGTGTCAGTCCTGGAGAGGCTGGTGAATCTTCGTGGAGGAGCATCATCAGCTGTCATCCAGTCATATGGATTTCTGTATATGCTTACGGTTTGGTAGTGCTGTTTTCCTTGGTCTGGGTGCTCCAGGGAGTGGCACCTTCTGTGTTGGGTTGTCTGCTGTGGTGGGACAGAGTTGGCTTTTCCCCTTGACTTTGATTCACACACTTCAGAATGGTGCTCATGCAGCCACCAGCTTTCTCCATGACCTTTGTCCCTCTGAGGAAATCTGCAGCAGGCTGGAGCTTCTGATCCCTTATTCTTCTGAAACATCTAATGCTTGACATCTAAACTGTGTTCATTAACTAAAGCAATTCCTCATAAAGCAGCATGTATAAACCCGCCAGCTGTATGCATTCGGGAGAATTGTTTTTTTCCTTTTCATTAAAATTCTGGAGAGCTGTTGGAAAGTCACGAGGAATATTAAGGCAACATAAGTCTCCTACATCCTCTTCTCTGAAAAGGCTGTGAGGATTGTGTGATGTATTTTGTTCTTCCTACTTGGAAGACTACGAGTAGTTAAATACTCTGAATAGTTAAAGATTGCTGCAGAAACATCTTTGGGTTTACAATAAGAATTGTCAATGTCTTAGGCTTTTTGGTAGCAGTGCATTTTTATTTTTTCTTCACCACAAATTTATGTGTTTCAGAGAAACAGCAAAAGAAAGTGTATTTCAGGATGTCCTGGAAATCCTGACAAGCACCTCAGGCGTCATTGAGCAGACCTGTAAGGACTCCTGTGGACTGGCAGATCTAGACACCTGCCTGCTGCTCATAGCAGAGTGCTTCAGATGTCTGAGGAATGCCTGTGTTGAGTGTGCCAAGAATCAACATGTCATGAGGTACAGTTGTGATCCCTTTTAGCCCGTACCAAAATACCACCTTCTGATGTTTGTGTGGTTTTATAGAAAAGATTCTTATTTTACACTGCTGTGTTACTAGATTTATTAACTGGCATTTCCTGCTTGATGCAATCACTTAAATTCAAATATGCAAGAAACAAAAATAGCTGACCTATTTGTAGGTCAGTTTGGGGCTCTGCTCAGTAATAGAACAAAGCGTTTGGGTCCAGAATATGAGTTGATTACGCAAATGAAATAAGCCTGTTGGAAGCCTGACTGTATAACTATCCTTTTTTCCTCTTTCTTTAATTTTTTTATAATATGATGAATAAGTGAATAGTCTTAGCAATCAGTTACAGGATTAGTATGTCTTTTAAGGTTTATTTAGATCTGTCTGGCTTTCCTGGCAAAGCACAGCATGTAGAACTGTGCATATTAATCCTGATACATATATACAGGCAAATTGAGCTTAAAGGATATTAAATCAATCTGGCTCCTTAAATTATTTAGCCTCTCTATTCTTTGCCTGTGTCTGTTGCAACATGGAAGGGATGCTTGTGATACAACCAGCGGTAGTTAGTGAAAACCTGATAGTCTGGTTGATGTTTTTAAAAAACCCAACAAAATAGCAACAAACGCTCTCCTTGCCCAGATGCCCCACGAGAACCCCAAACCAACCAACCAACCAACCAACAAAAAAAAACCCCCAGAGATTTGTCACGAGTTGGTTATATCAAAGAATTATTGGGGACTACAGTCTTAAAAATTGGCTTCTTGGGACTTGTCAAATTTGGTTCATTGAACTAAATGTAATTTTGACATGGGACCAAGTCAGTTTCTGTGCTGGGGCAGAATTCTGTTAATGCCACAGAAATTGCAATGCAAATCATTCTGAGAGTCTACCTATGATTCCTCCTCACTGGAGAAAGGATAAATGATTATTTGGCCTTCTCTGCGTCTCTCTGAGAGCTGTGTATGTTTCCCTTTGAGCTGGCCCTGTTGCTTTTTTGGTGGCTGTCACTAATTGTTTTGTTGGCATTGAAACTACTCCAAGTTTATTATGAAGTGAGATACATGACTCTTGTTCTGGATGCTTGACCTCCAGACAAAGCAAAGTTTTTACACAAATACAGCTGTTTAAATTACAGGAGTAACTTGCTAATGTTTAATGTTTGATAGGAAGAATAGCAAAAAGGGAGGAAAGAAGGGTACTTAGCTCTGAAGGTTCTGTGCCCAAAATTGGTAAGATGCAGGATGATGCAGTAAACCCCTTTGATTTGCTTCTGATGGTAGTAATGTGGCTACTGATAGGCAGGCAGTAACATAGGAGAAAATGATTTTTGTTTCAGAGGTCCTGAAGGTGCTAAAGATTCCCTGTTAGCTTCGAAAAGCCTCTTAAATTTTTTTGAGTGTATTTCATATCAAGTGAATTATTGTGGTTTTTTCCCAATTTATTAATAGGAACTTGGGTCTCATCTCTACATCTGTCCATTTGATAAAGTGGCTTCATGGAATACAAGTCAAAGAAGAATTGTTACTGACTGGTAAGGCTGGGGATTTTGTTAAATGTATAGCCTACACTTTATTTTTACATGGATGGTATGATGTCACTTTACTGATGCATTTGTTTTATAAATAAACCTAATTGTTTCTTGAATCGCAGTTAAGAATTGGCCCTCTCTTGGACTGCTTGAAAAAGGTCTCGGCCTCAAGTCTAGTTCAGCTGTATTTTCGCTGAACTGTTCCTTGTAGATTGCTAAAGGAAAGATACAGGGAAACTCTTTAATATGAAGCAGGATATTTGGTTTTATAAAAGGAAAAGTTCCTGTAGTACCTCCATTCAAAATACATTCTGCTGTTGTACTGTCTTTTTATTTGATCTGCAAACATAATAAAATCTCTTTTTTATTTTGAGGATACTTAAGATAATTTATCTGATTCCAGGAAGCAAATTTCGGCTGTGACATTTTAAAAATTATTTTTAATTTTCATTTGTGTACCATGGTTGCTGGCCAGTCACGATGGTACCTGCCGAGAATTAAGTACCGATTTGAGTAGTGTTCACGTTTCCTTAACGGATGCGTTTTTCTTTCGATGCAACGAAGAGAAAATGTGACAATTACCCTTCCTCCCTAGTGGCAGTTATTGCTACTCATTTCAATGGATATTAAGGCATTTTCAGTAATTCTCCTCGCAATCTCTGTTTCCTGGTGTGTGCGTGTGGAGCTTTATACACTGGACTCCAGTTGTGACTGTCTGTGGCTGCAGACTGTGAAGAATATTTGTTTTCTTGTGCTGCTTTTATTTCTTTTCACTCCTGTTCCTCAGGTGGGGTTTTTTACTGGGTTTCTTCTGCTGCTTTTCTGTCATTTTGTGACAGCAGGTGAAACAGCTGTCGTACAGTAACTTACCCTCAAACACCTTTATGAAGCTGTGAGGGAGCAATGAAGTCCAGGAGACTGGGTTTCCTTTTGCTGCTATGTTTGGCTCAAAATGAAGCCCTGCAGGCACGTGAGGGTATGGTGTTTAAGCCAAGTTCACTCCTAGACTTGTTGCTGGAATCCTGCTGCCAGGGAAGGGTCGGTGATGCCAGCACAGCCCTTCAGTGTGGGAGGAGCCAAACTATAAGCTTTGTGGGTGGCAGAAAGAGGGCTTGCTCAGTGGCCATAAAGAGGAGGAACTGATGGCACACAGGTGTGATTTTCAAGCCATGTTAACAGGCAGGACTGCGAAAGGTCATTGGAGGGCAAGAGTGTCCTGACCCACAATTGTGAACTGCTTTGCAGACCAGCAAGATAAAAGGAAAAGTGATGGGAGCCAAAATGTTGCTTCTGTCCCGCCTGTCGCTGTCCCAGCTGGGGCCTCGGACAGCAGTGGCCTCGAAAAGCTGTACTGGGAAAGTGGGCTTGCCACCTTCAGCCCGCTCAAAGTATCAGTAATTGTGGTGTAAGAATGCCACCTGCCAGAGGTGCTGCCCCACACCTGCAGGAGAGGGAGCAGGATGCAGGATGTGCCCATTGTTGGATACAGGCGTGGCCCGAGAGCTCTGCTTTGGCTTCACGGCTGTTGGCCCATCCTTGCTGGGCTGTCACATGTGTGTGCTGTTCTCTGCTCATGGGTTTGAAGAAGGAGAGGGAATGCTCTTGAGCAAAAAGCAAAGGGGGTAAAACCCAGTAATTTGATTCATCTGCTTCAGGCACTTTTTCCTAGCCAGAGGATGGTGTAAAATCTCTGTTTGTCGACATTGAACATGAGGGTGGCATTGACAAGACCGTTTTCAGGATTTCAGTGAAAGTTGTTGTTCTGTGACTGTTACTTTACATAGCCATTCCGTAAATACATTTGAGTTATAATCAAGATTTGCTGTATTGGCCCAGGATAGGTGGTTCATTTGATGCTGTAAGTAGCATTGCTCTCCTTGGGGAACCTCTGCGATGAGCATGGCTTGTGTATTCCACGTATGTTAGTGCAACAACAGAAAAATTGTAGGCAAGCAAGTGTTGCTAATTCCTTGCTGAGTGATCTGATGAACTTGTTCTAAGTGGAAATTAATATAGTGCCTAGAGCACCAGTTCCTTCTGCAAGGTTTACCTCAGAAGTTAACAGTTAAATTTGACTGTGGATTATTAGCTGCACCGAGCAAATTGCTGAATTGGACTTGGATAGCACTGTTGAAACAAAAGAGACCCATGAAATTAGTAAACGATGCTGAGTTTATTAGCTGTAATTCTGTTTCATGATTCTCTTCATGTTTTATGTAGGAAATCCGGTCACAGGGCTAGAGTAGCGTGCGTATTTTGTTCTTGCAGATAATTAGGTGTTAAGTGGAGTATTTCAAGTTGTTCATTTGGGTATGTATCGTTTCCTTCCTCAAATGGCTGCTTAGATTGGATGATCCCTCTTGGTGCCTGCGTATATTCTTAAGGTTTTTAAAATACCTTCATATTGCTTCCATAGCAACAAAGTACAGGGAGGAGGAGGTAATGCTGTACTGCAGAGTGAATAGCACTAAATAATGTTTCAGATCATGTTCCTGTGAAAAATTCCCAGAGTAGATCATTGTAGGCTAAATAAACTTGAAGTTCCAACATTATCATATTTACAACAATGAGATTGAAAATTCTCTCTGCAGACTGAAAAATTCATTTAACTTGGTCTGTGGCATGTTTGCACTCTTATCCATTGGTAGCTGTTAAGGCTAGTAAGTGAGTGGTGTGGTAATTTTTGTAAGCAAGTTCAGTGTAGTACAATTTCAAATGGATAAAACCAGAAATGAAATAAAAATATATATTCTTTGGCCACTGCTGTGACCAGTGGGATGGTTAAGGGAGAGGGCATGATCAAAGCAACAAAAAAGGAGGTGTTATGCAAAGTGATATGACTAAAAACTGTTGCTAATATTGATTCAAATAAATCCAGACTCCTTTGCATCCTCTCTGCTAGGAGTAATACTTTCAAAATAGTTGCCCAGGGGTTATATACATGGTTAATTGGGCTCCTCAATTCAGTGTATTTACTGAAACAACTCTACTGCATGTTTTCACCATATATCTTACTTTTCCTTTTTTTTTAATGCTTTAAAAAACAAGATAAATTCCTGTATGCTTGTAATACTTGTCCCAGCCAGCTGTGGAAAAAGCTGTTGTTTTGAGTAAATGATATGCCACTGAGGCAGTGGGCCAGAATCCTTGAAAGAGAGTTAGAACGTCTGTCCTGAAATAGCTCTTTGAAACTTCAGGTAGGTTGAAAAATAGTTAATTCCTACATACGACATTCAGAGATTGTCCAATCCCACCTACCAGCCAGCTGTCCCTGTAATAATAGTCTCCTTTCTTTTTAATACTTGCATTAAAAAAACACCGACATTTTTAGTCCTTTCTTTTATGGTATTGCTACAGTTAGCTATTTGTCCCCACTCTTCCTCCTTGCTTACTTCCCGTGTTACTTTGAGTTGAATTCCATAGCCTAGTTTCATTTCCCATAATTGCTTACATCGTACATCTGTGGTAATCTGAGACATTCTTAACACTAATCTTTCTTACAACAAACCTGTCTTGAGCAATATGTATTTTGTACTGCTTGGAGAAGGGAACCTGCTCTGAGGAGTTGCATGAGGAAGCCAACAGCTGGATGACTGCTCTTGAGGGTTCATAGGATCACAGTGTCGTCACTGAGGTTGGAAAAGACCTCCAAGGCCATCAAGTCAAGTCAAGCCCACCTTGTCACCCAGACCAGAGCACTGAGTGCCATGTCCAGTCATTCCTTGGACACCTCCAGGGATGGGAACTTCACCACCTCCCCGGGCAGTCCCTGCCAATGCCTGACCACATTTTCCATGAAAGAAATTCCTCCTGATGTCCAACCTGACCCTCCCCTGGCACAGCTTGAGACCGTTTCCTCTTGTCCTGTCCCTTGTTCCCTGGGAGCGGAGCCTGACCCACCCCCGGCTGCACCCTCCTATCAGAGTAGTGGAGAGCCAGAAGGTCCCCTCTGAGCCTCCTTTTCTCCAGGCTGAGTCCCCTCACCTCCCTCAGCTGTTCCTGGTGCTCCAGAACCTTCCCCAGCTCCGTTCCCTTCTCTGGATATGCCCTCAGTGTCCTCCCCGAAGTGACAGGCCCAAACCTGCCCCAAGGACTCAAGGTGCCTCAGCAGTGCCAGCATGGGGGACAGTCACTGCCCTGGTCTTGCTGCCACACCATAGCTGGGACAGGCCGGGTGCCACTGGCCTTCTTGCCCACCTGGGTATACCTGAGCTCATGTTCAGCCACAGCTGACCAGCAGCACCAGGTCCTTTCCTGCTGGGCACTTTCTAGGGCTGATGTGCAATGATGCTAAACAAGGGTTTAACAACTTCTAGCCCCTCTTCTGGGCAGCAGTAAGGCTCATCTGTGACAGATAATTCACACCTACTTGTAAATGTGCTCCCTGTTCTTACTGTTCCAGCAGTCCTCCCTCTTCCTTTCTGCAAGGGATAGAACTTCTCAGTCAAGGAGAGAAAAATTCGTGTGTTATGCTTCTTGGACAGTGTCTAAAGACTGGACTTTGCCCCAGTGTTCTTAAAGCTATACATGCTGAAAGTCTAGGAAGCAGATGATTGTGAAAGGAGGTAGTTAATGCTTTAGATTCGAGAGCTTGGATATCCCTGGTGGGAAGACAGACAAGATGATAAATGCTGCCCCCTCTGCCCAGTTCAGAATTAATTTGAATGGGGACTGCAGATGCAGATACGGTACCTGCTCATGCAAGAAGGTCTTTTATGTTTCTTCATTAACTGATTTGAGACCGCAGTCTTCCAACAAATAGCTAATAAGATACTCAGTTTTTTAAGTCTGAAGGAAAAAAGGAATTCCCTGCAGGATATGGATTTAATTGAATTTCCGAAGTACCCTCTCCACATCCCTTTTGTTTTAGTCATTTTTTAAATTAGATAAGTCCCATCATAACAACCTTTTTTTATTCTGCTGCGGGTACAAAGACCAAGAACACTTGCCAGAGGAGCAGCTGATGAAGCTGCCAGATGAACTTTAACTGAACTTAAAGCAGGCCCAGATCTCTTAAGAGCTCAGAAGTAGTTCAGTATGTTTGGGATTGCAGCAGACATAGGAAATATCCTTGTCAGAAGCCCAAGGAGAAAAACCTCCTTCACTTCACAGCATCTGTCTTGGTTTGGTTGTGGCTTTTTTTTTTTTTTTTCCCCTTTTTCCTATGGCAAATCTTAAGCTTTCCATTGGAATTCAGCAGACCTTTTGGGAAGGTGTATTGAAGTTTGTCAAGATGATGGATCTTTAGAATCCAGAATGTGAGAGCTGGATTTAGGATCCCTCTCCAAAATCTGGAAAAACCCCAAAGGATAGCTTTGTATCTCCTTGATAAATTGCAAGCAAGGACATGCCTATTTTGCAGGAAGCTCATGTTCTATAGGCAATGTCTCAGATCTGATGCTTTCATTGATTCCCACCCCAGCTTGGACAGAAGGAGCTTTAATGTTTTTGTTTGTAAACAGATTTTCTCAAACCTTTCACCACTTTGAAATACTGCTGATGCTGAAGAATGCTCTTTGAATTCCAACATAATTCCTTAAAAATGATTTATCTGCCAAAATACGTTTCTGTCCTCTCGGGTGAAAAGGCATTGAATGCCTCATAGCTGGCTTGCATGAGACAACTAGTTGTGCAAGTTCTCTGAATGAGGTGATTGTCCTCTCTGAGCAGAACTGGGGTCTCAGCTGCAGTGCTTGCCTGAGAGGTGCTCCAAACATCCCGCCAGAATTCCTCATGTCCAGGCTGCTGGTGATACTGGCCTTGCTTTAGACCAGCTGGCACAGGCGTTATTACTGCTGTGCTGATGCCAGGCCCCCATAGTTTTTTTGGGGTTTTAACCAACCAGGGAAAGCAGCATAAGAATCACAGAATCGCGGAACGACTGGGGTTGGAAAAGACCTCCAAGACCATCAAATCCAGCCTGTGACTGATCCCCATCTTGTCACCCAGACCAGAGCACTGAGTGCCACGTCCAGTCATTCCTTGGACACCTCCAGGGATGGGACTCCAAACCTCCCTGGGCAGTCCCTGCCAATGCCTGACCACATTTTCCATGAAAGAAGTTCCTCCTGATGTCCAACCTGATCCTCCCCTGGCACAGCTTGGGGCCATTTCCTCTTGTCCTGTCCCGTGTTCCCTGGGAGCAGAGCCCAACTCCCCCCCGGCTGCACCCTACTGTCAGGGAGTTGTGCAAAGCCAGAAGGTCCCCTCTGAGCCTCCTTTTCTCCAGGCCGAGCCCTCCCAGCTTCCTCAGCTGCTTCTCATCAGACTTGTGCTCCGGACCGTTCCCCAGCTCCCTTCCCTTCCCTGGATGTGCTCCAGCCTCTCAGTGTCTTTTTTTTTAGGTAAAGGCCCATGACTGGACACAGGATTGGAGGTGCCTCAGCAGTGTGCCAGCACAGGGGACGGTCACTGCCCTGGTCCTGCTGCCACACTATTGCTGGTATAGAATTTTTTGGTACAGAATGTTAAGAGCCTATGTTCATGTTACAGGCACTGCTGGGGATCTCAGCCAAAATCCGTGTCCAGGTGTGCTGCCTGTTAAAGCAAGGTTTGGGGTGTTCTCTGCTCATAATTCTACAAAGTCCAGAAACTTTGGATAAATTGTAGTGGGTGATAAGCTTGAATCCTTGAACAGGAATTTGACCTTGCTTCCAATTTTCTGCGAAGTGTTCAGGTGTAATTAAACGTCTACAGATACTCTCTTCAGAACAGAATTTAAAGCATTCCTTTAAAAGCAGTGATGAAAGATGACTCTTTTAAATTTTTTAATACTGCGCTTATTATAGTAACTTGAGCATTTTCTGGTAAGGATGTTCAGCAACATGAATATCATATGTCTAGCACCTGTTCATGCTTCCTTTCGTGAGGGAGGATGTGTGGGAAAATATGTGATGTCTTCTTTTAAACATTTTTCAAGTACTACAAATGCCATGTTCTTACAAGGGAGCTATAAAAAATGTTCCTTGCTTTGAGCTTTTTTTCTTTCTCTCCCCCCTGTTTTTTTCTCTTTTTCCCTCTCCTCTTCCCTCTCTCCCTTTTTCTCTTCATTTTTGTCTCTTCTTTTTTCTCTCCCTTTTTTCCTCTATCCTCTTTTTATTCTGTCTTCTTTTTTCCCTCTGTCCTCCTTTTTTCTTTCTCCTATTTTTCTCCTGCTTTTTCTCCTCTCTCCTTTTTTCCTTTATCCTCCTTTTTTCTCTCTCCTTTTCTGCCACTTTTTTTTTTCTCTCTCTTCTGTCTACCAGGACCATTAATAGTACCATGGGTTCAGCCTCAGTCAGTGTTGTTGAACTACTCCAGCTGTTTTGGACCTATCAGTTCTCATGCGTATTTTTCTTTTAGTTAATGAAAACCCAGTTGCTCTTGACCCATTGGTGCCTTATGGGTTGCTCCTGTTCTGGGAAGAAAGTGCCTTGTGAAGTGTGTTTTAATCCCGTCAGTGTGGAAGAGAAGCACTCTGCAGAATAGATAGCAATGAGTAATCTTTGAATTCAGAATGCTGTATAAATAAAAATATCACTCCTTCATAGACACTAAAAATAAATTTTAAAAATAGGGGTGTGCACGTGCTTCAAAAATGAGATGTAAGGGACCTAGGCCTATCTATAGCTTCCAGAGATTGTTTCTTGCAAAAGCCAAATGGGATGGAAGCATTTCATCTTTGATGAAGTAAGAAGACAAAAGCTCCCCCTGAGGTCTGCAGAACATCACACGGCTGAGCAAATAAGGATACTTGATTTCTTTGTAAGCTTTTGAAGGTGAAGACATGCTGGGTTTCAAAAGCCGCTGAATATAAGCTGTAGGAGGCTTATGGTACTAGAAAATCACGTTGACATTTCATTAGGAGAGATCCCTGAAAATAAATGGCAAGAGGAAATAAATTTCTAGCAACTACATTGGATACCTTCTCCCTTCCAAAAAGTTGTTAATTAAAGTAGTTTTCAAAGGTTTACAGAAAAGGAGATATTTAATCAAATGCTTTTGTTTTTCTGAAGAATAACATGAGTAAAACCGGGTTAAATTCTTATGTTTGCAAAAGTCTTCCTGACTTTTGCAAAATGGGTAAATAGCAGTGAAGCGATTCCTACATTTTCAAGAGGGTGTAGGGGAAACAAAACTTTCAGTTCCATCCTCACTCAGTGAAAAAAACAGGAGGTGTTTCTTTGCCCTGACCTTTTCCATTTCTGCACTCAAAGATTGGCAGTTTGGAATTACAGTGGAAAATCAAGACTGGCTAATTTTGAAGGTGCAGAAGAGCAGGGGAAGGTCACGCTTTCAAACCTGCCAAAGCACACTGAGTTGTATTCCTTCTTAAATGGGCAGCCATGTGTCCTTAACTGTTTACTGTTTCGTGTCAATATTTATTTGTCTCTTTATTTTCTTCCCCTAGAAGGCAACGGTCCCCTTAAAAAGACTATTTTGGCAGTAGGAAAATGAGCTAGGAGTAAATACTTGGACTTTTTGGAATGCGTTGGAGGGGGTACCTTTGCAGAACCGGTGAGCAGAAAAATCTGGGCATTTAAGGCTTAGTTAGTTTGAAAATCTGAGCATTAGATACTTATGTTCTGGCATTGCAGTCTAACTACTTTTCACTTATTCTTGAAATTGTTTGAAATGCCTGGTCATTCAGCAAAATATTTTAAATCAACAGGAAAGAGAAACAGAGTGGTCAGTTATGGAACCTAAATGTTCTTTAATGAATGCCAGTATTGACCGAAGGAATCACCCTCATCTTTTGTGCTTCCCTTTTATCTCTCGTCCAGTATTTTTCTCTCTTCTGTTTTACTCTTTTAAAAAATTGCATTTTGCTTTCACTTCTTTTTGCAGTTCTTTAATCATGTTGCACTGAATCGTTTCATTTCCAAATTACTGCTAATGTTTTCTATATAAAAAATAAATATTTTAAAACATGCTTGGAAAGTGTGATGGAACACATGTAGTAACTTTTTGCTAGACAGACATCATAGCAGAGCTCACCCAATGCATTTGGGAAACCATTGCCAAGTTTTATTGTCCGTAAACAGAGGTCTGTAACTGTCCAAACAAGTGTCTTCTAAGGCTTGTTTATATGGATTTGGAGAAAGTGTGATTTCTAAATTGTGTCCTGGAGGCTCTCATACACAGTGGCCACTAAATTTAAACCAACAGGATTAAGGAAGGAAAGTTAATCTTTCCTCTCTTCCCACATCAGTGCCCCATATATTTATCTGTGAAGGAGAAGGCATACTGTTTTGCTGGGGATCTTGGGGGTTTTTGTGACCAAATGCAGTAAATTATTGTGCTGCAGATTTTTTTGTACAAGTCATGTTACTTGCTGATTTACATGGAATGAGTGAGTGGTTGTAAAACTTTAATCGTTTTACCTGTCATACAGTCATCATGAACTGTTAATAGGTGACATTTCCCAATTTAGGTTCACATTAGCTTTTCTTTTGAGGGAGAGGAAGAGGGAGAAAGCAGTTCCCACAGAGGGAGTGGACCTACAGTCCATGGGGTTAATTCCCAAAAAGCAGCATGAAAGGAACATGCCTCAGTTGCTTGGAAGAAAAGAGAATTTAAAAATATACGCTCCCATTTATTTTTGTATTTGGGGTTTCCTTTTGCTTACAGCTAGCATAATTAAAACTATGTATGTATTACAGCTTAAATAAACCAGCTTCTAACTTAAACAGACTTTTTTTAGACATAGGACTAAAGGACAGCCCTGACCTTAAGAGTTGCCAGTTTCCATGTGTGATCTTTGCTTTGTCTGTTAGAATTTTTGTATGGGGGATTGGTGCCAATACTTTGCTGCCACTGTTAAAGTAAAAACTATAATTACATTGTCAAAATAATATTTATAGTATTTTCGGGGAATAATTGTGGGAGTGTGACGAATATATTATACTCATCAAACTTTTATGTAAACATAAGCTTGAGTTTTTAATTTGAGTTATTGGTGTTGTTTTTGGCCTTTGTGTTTTTCCAATCTGTAAAAATAATACTGGGATTTTCATGGTCTCTAGCATTTGCAGTGTGTGTGCCCTAACAATCAGTTGATACACTATCTGGTAGGAGTAAACTGCTAGTTGCACTTGTATTGGGATTTTGGTTTCATGTTTCCATAGCTTAAGAAAATCCTCTGGTTTTTTGAGTTTTGCTATCCCCTAATTACTATAGCTCACAGCATTTTACTACTTTACCAAACAGGAAAGTTTTAAGTAATTGGTTTGTTCTTTTATACCATTTGGGGTTTTTTTTTGTTGTTCTTCCTTTGTGTTTAACTCCTTTTTTTTTTTCAAATGAGTCTGAGTTCCTCTTAAAGGTGAGTGTGAGCATCTCCCAGAAACATCTATGATAAGAAGCAATTGTGAGGTTTTCTAGCAAAAGGCAATTGTCCCATGGCTGGTTAAAGGTACAGGCAGAGCTTGCTGCTGGGCAGTGAGAAGTTACCAGATGCACAGATTCTCCGGTCCTGCCCTATACTGCAGTTTTAACTGTACCGCTGTTCTGTCTTTGCTATGTTTTGGTGAAGATTGCCACAGATTTTTAATGAACTGTCTTCAGAACACCTACAGCAAGGGTTCCAGCTATGCGACTTCACGTTCCCAAAGCCTGTCAGCCTGATGCAACCTGCTGTGAGCAAGAAAATTCTCTTGGTTCTTGTAGTTTGGTCCAAAATGCGTTGAAGGCTGTGGAAAGACTCTGATTTGCGTGGGTCTTGGTTCAGGTCATTGTCCCAAGGCTTTGTGCTTTGGCCTTTTTGCAGAAACTCCAAAATAGGGAGCCAACCTTTACACTGCTTCCAGCTGTCGACAGAAGGAAAAGAGCCAGACCTGGACCAAGAGCACTCAGACTGATGAGTTGTCCAGAGTTAGCAAATACAGAATTGTCTTTAGTTCTTGTGCGTGTAGTGCTGGCCCTGCCTGCAGTGGTTAACTCCACATTCACTGGAAGTCCCACACTTTGAATCTTGTACAGTGCGTGCAGGCAGAGCTCCGTGTGCCCTGCAGGTGTGGGATATTTGTGTGATACAGCAGGAACTGAGATTTTGAGTAAATGCCAGTGTTACCAGTGTTTTCAACCTGACATGTCTGTGTAGTGTTGGCTATGACTTAATATTAATATGGGAACTTGACGCGTGCCTTAATTTCTTTTGTCATTTTATAACGCTTGGAGTGGAGTGGGGTTTGAGAGCGTTTAGATCCACTGAAGAAGGGCATTGTAGGATCCGTTGTAGGACCAGGGACTCTACTTAAATGCAACACTTTCTTATCTTAATGGCAAAAAAAAAAAGGAAGAGGGAACGAGGCTTCCGACTTCCAGCAGGGCTTGGATCTTCAGTATTACCGGCAACTGTAGTTGTAGACTCTTGTGTCCAAGATAGTAAGCTCCGGTTTGCTGTCTTTATCCCTTACTAGTCCCATGGAAGACTCTCCTCTCATTTTAAAACCTTTTCCTAACTCTGGTCTAAATGTCCTACTGTTTGAATGCAGTGATTTGTGGTAGTGTTTTTTTTTTTTCCCACTGTGGGCTCGATTCTCTCCTTGAGTTTTGTTGCTTCTGCAGTAAAGGTCTGGTTTAGAATCACAGAATAGCCTGGATTGGAAGGGGCTTTAAAGATCATCTTGTTCCAATCCCCTGCCATGGTTCCACTACACCAAGTTGCTCCAAGCCCTATCCAACCTGGCCTTGGACACTTCCAGGGCTGAGGCAGCCACAGCTTCTCTGGGCAACCTGTGCCAGGGCCTCACCACTTTCACAGGGAAGAATTTCTCCCTAATATCCTATCTAACCCTGCCTTCTGTCATTGTGAAGCCATTCCCCCTTGTCCTGTCACTCCAGGCCCTTGTAAATAGTCTCTCTCTGTTTAAGCTGTGCTGAACTGAGTTATTTTATGGACTGTGTATATATGAGTATAAAAGTGTTTTATTGCAGCAAGTTGTGGAGGTACAATTTGAACTACAGACCCGATCCTGCCTAATGAGGTTCGCCTGTCAGTTACTGATGACATAGATGGCATTGGAAGCAGACTTCGAAATAGTGATTAAAAAGCTGGTGCTTTCCAGCAGTTTGGTACTTGTTGTACTGATGATCAAAGCTGTCCTTCTCATGGTACTCATGGAAAGATGTTTTGATTGCTGTACTGGGAGGCAGAGGCCGTGACTGTCTCAGTGTCAGTGTAAATCATTTTGCTCCTTCTAGGAGAGAGAGTAACCTGAGGAAATATCCTTAAGTCAGGACAGTTAGTAGGTCAGTGGGCTGCTCTGTGGGCTCCCCTGGTCTTGTTGCTGGTACAGCTTTTAGACAGTGTGTAGAGCTGGCTTGTTTGTTTTTTTCCTGCTCCTGCAATTTGGAGGCTTTCTAGCATAGCCTGCCAAGATGTTGCTGATTTATGCCACATGCATAGTGGTTTTATAATGTGGACTGATATCCACTCGGAGCACAAAGGAAATAGGAGTTTGCTGATGTCTATTTAATTAGAATGGTTTCTGGTTACTTTGGTTGAGGCTTGAAATGAACGGTAATGCCTATATTCCTGTGGATCTCTAAATACAGTGTTCTGTAAGTCCTTTCCTTCCTTCCTTGCTCTTTAATGCCCCTACCCTACCCCAGCAAATAATGTCAGCAAGATTCATAATGAGGCAGGTTTCCGTTCTACACAAATAGATGTGAATCAAACCTTGCAGAAATGTCCCTAGATTTAAGATTGTCGTCATGTTTTTTGCAGCAGGGACATTAGGATCTCAAGATAAAGGTGGGAAGAATGGGGAAAACAAACCTTTTAATTGCAGAGAGCTTCCTAAAGACAGAGCATCATAAATTTAATGCAGGGAGAAGAAGCTTAACTTTTTTCACATGTGCTGAGAGGAAAAATCCCTTCTAAAGAGCCTCCCACAAAGGCCCAAGGGGGCTATAGTTTTTCCTCCAGGGAAAGTGAAAATGAAAGGGGGATGGAAAGAAGCTAGAGGAAGATCTGGGCAGAGGGAACAGTGGGAGGCATGTGTTGCCTGTTGGGATAAAAATCCAAGTGGTTATAATTATGTAGGAGTTCATCATGTCTTTCTCTCAACTGTTTGATTATCATTGCCATGGCACAACTTCCAGACTCTCTTCTGGTGGAAAAGCAGGAGTTGTCTAACCATGGCTTTCCAGACACAAAGCTACAAGACTTTTAATTCCCCATTCTTCAGCATCCTTTTTTTTGCTAGCAGCTTTGGGCTTGGAGAGAAATGTGTCTCTCCTTTGCTTTTTGTTGAGAATTTTAGGGAATATTGCCAAGTCACGTGATTTGTAGAGACATCAAGTAAGTTTGTGAGAGACATCAAGTTCTTTCCCTTTCTTCCATCCTCTGGGCATATCCCATGTGTGGTACAAAAGGGACCATAACATGGCAATGAGAAGAGGTAAGCTGCCTTTACAGGTATAAGACTAAATGGTAATGCCCAAAAAATGGTTGATGCTAAAACTGTTGCTGTACATTAATGTGGATATGCAAGTAAAGTGTAAATTTGCTTGTAATTCTGTATTCCAAAAGGACCGCGGTCCATTTATTAGCCAAATACAGAATAGAAATGGTGCAAGGAAGTGGGAGGAAGTCTAATACTCTTTCCACAGACTTAGAGAGAAAGATTTGATTCGGCTTTTTTGAGGGAAAATATAAGCACGTCAGTGGAAATTATGGGTTAAATGAAACAGCATACACAGTATGTTGTCAAAAGTAATTGGAGAAATTTGTTCATAATCCTGGTTAGTACTTTACATGTTAATAATTTTCTTCTTTTTTTTTCAGACCTGTACAAGGTATCATGTAGGAGGAGTGTGTCTTGCAGTCAGACATCAGTAATAATGCATGGTGGGTGGCCAGTCCTCCTTATTTTTCTTGGTTTCCTGGCATGGTTTAAGCCCAGTTTGAGGCTCCCCAGTACTTCAAACTTGCTGATTTCACTGCAGCAGGATCTTTAAAGAGACATTGCATTAGATTAAGGCTCAGCTTTTGGGCTGATTCAAGAACAAGATTTTACATCCTAATGTGTGCAGGAAGCTAATAAAGGCAGTTCCCAGGTCTGCAAGCACTTGAAAGTGTTTTGCTTCACATAGGAGAGTAATCTCAGGCATGTGTTTTTGCTACTTGTGGGGATGTAACAGGAGTCCCATTTCATATGCCTTTAGATTTTAATAGATAATTTGTTAAAGAAATGAGCACACTTATGTTTACTTTCTAAAAATGAAATGATGCAATTAAAATAACAGGAGATAAAGAAAATGGTTCTAGTACTGTGTTTGATAAGCCTTGTTAGCGCTGTACAAGTCAGAGTTGGCTTGAACCTGATCTCGTCAGAGGTCTGTCAAACTGACTCTTTTCCTAGTAAATGCACAAGTAAGTTTTTTTTTAATCTCCCATTATGAGACCTCATTGGAACTTAATTTGCATCAGAGGCTAATTTGATGTGTGGTCTGATGGTTTCTTCCAGCTCCCTTCTAATTTATTTGTAACTCCACATTTTTAATAGCGTGGCAAGACTTTTACTTGCCTTTAAGTCAAATTCTCCTTCTAAGTCAGAACAAAGTGTTGATATTTTGCCTAGACATTTATCTTCCAAGAACACAAGGGTTGTCCAATCAGTGCACATAATCTTCTGTTAAAATTAGAGTTGGCACTTCTGAAGGGAGAGAAAAAAAATTAAGAGTGCGACTTTTTTTCTGAGGTGGAGGAGATGGAGAGGAGGGGGACCAGAAACTTACTAAACACAACATTCTTGGTATTCCACAGATGGTAAAAATGGGTTACTAGTCTGCACTGCAGCAAGTGTAGTAAGACTAAGGTGGAACTATAATAGGTAGCTAGACATTAATTTTATTTACAGCAATAAAATACTAAGTACTGTTTTAATAACATTAAATGACAGAGCCCATATATGTATTGTACATTCAATTTCAGTAGTCTAGACAGACTGTTTTCCAAGGAAAATACATTTTCATCAGTATTTGTGGTATGATTCATGGTGGTGAAGAGGCAAATAACTCTTTATGACTGGAAGTTGCTTTAACTTGCAGCCACAAGGAAGCAAGTCAATGACCGGATGATAGTGGTGGAAACTCACTTTTTATACTAATAGAGGTCTTCACCTTATGCTGAGTTGGTGGTTTTATTTATCCAGGACTGGCAGTCTATCACAAAGCATTCTGCCATTGTTTACAAACAGCCAGAGCTGCTCTACCTGACGGCTCACAGCCCACAGTTTAGGTTTGCAAAGCTCACAGGCGACTCTAAAAGTGTGCAGGCTCTCGGGAGCCTGGGATGTGGTCCCAGGACCTGTTAGGCTTTGTGTCTGCCCCAGTGCAGAGGGGGCACTCCAGCTCTGTTTTTCCTGCATATTACTGGTGTAGAGCATGAAGAGAGATGCAAGTTTGTAAGCCTTACGTTTGCAGTCTGACAAGCGATGTCGTACAGCTTTGTATGTGCTTTGGTTGGATCTATTTTATATCTCTCTTTGTTTTATAACTCCAGTAAAGGCAGAGGCTCATACTCACAACTATCACTGTGTTGTCTGACCCATATAAAAAGAATGGAAATCTCTTAGGGCTGTTTTAAGCCTCTACAGTGGCTGTCAAGGTTTTTCAACGTGGTTGCTGAGCACGTTTGTGGGCTTCTGTTCTGACCACGTGGAACAGAAGGAAACAAGGTATTGAATTTTAAAATCCTAATGCTTAAAGTCTTTGTCCTCAGAACTTCGGGGATTTTAATTTTCATCTAATACACAATCTGATTCTGCAGATGGCACTGTGTGAAATGACGTCTTTGTGGGGACTGGAGCATCTCTTACAAGGAAAGGCTGAGGGAGCTGGGGCTGTCCAGCCTCAAGAGGAGACACAGCTGAGAGGGGCCCTCATCCCTGTCTGTCCCTGTCTGCAGGGAGGGCTCAGAGCAGGGACCGGGCTCTGCTCTGTGGGGCCCAGTCATGGCACAAGAGAAACGGGCAGGAACTGATGCCCAGGAGGTTCCACCTGGGCATGAGGCAGAATTTCTTCCCTGAGCAGTGACCGAGCCCTGAACAGATTGTCCAGAGAGGGTGTGGAGTCTTCCTCGCTGGAGATATTCCAGAACCATCTGGACACAATCCTGTGCCATGTGCTCTGGGATGGCCCTGCTGGAGCAGGGAGGTGGGACCGGATGAGCTTCTGTGGTCCTTTAGACCATATAATGTAATTGTTAAATGAGATAATGTCAGTAATTAGATGAAAAGCATGCACTAGAGCCTGGCTCAGTTGTTCTGTGATAATAAAGGACTGAAAGGAACAAAGGGAGCTGTGATCTTGAAGGTACTGAACTGCTGGAGTGCATTTAAAGCATTCTTATACAGGGCCATCGAGTATCAGCTGCCTCACCTTTGTCATGGGTGGTCTTGAGCATCTAAATGTTCGGTTTACACGTAGACAAACATTTAGGTACTAGAATTCTTTAGGTAAAGAGTCAGTGTTTCTGCTTGTACCCTTTGCCCTGTTGGATAAAGAAATTATTTTTGTAGAACCTAGAAAAGTCTCCTTAAGCCGTTGCAGGCTGGTTGTGAAAGCAACATGTAATCTATGTATTTGCTAAAGACCACCATCTTTCACAGGAACTACTGAAATCTTGGTGAAGGGAAATCTCTTCAGCTCCAGGGTTGATCTGTGTATCAGAAGTTACATCTTAGTACATGCAATTTCACGGTGGTTGACCATCAAGTTAAAAATAGTCCTCTTGACCACACACAGAGTAACCTTTTCTTAAAGTAAAATTTAGCCATGCTGATAGCTACAGAATTGTTTAAGACAATTGTTTTTAGCTTTGTAAAGGTCTGTACATTTTCAGGCGATAAGTGAAATTGTCTTGTCTTTTTTTTCCCCCTCTTTTTTGTTTTCCTTTTCCCCTCCCCCTTTTCAGAAAGCACATGGCTTATTGATGGGATGGCAAAATGGAAGTCTGTCTTCATCAGCTTCTACATTTTCTTGCTTTTGCTGTAAGGACATGGAAAGGCCATGGAAGGAAATTGCCTCAAATTGTGCCAGGGGAAGTTCAGATTAGGTATCAGGGAAAATGCCTTCATGGGAAGGGTGGGCAGGCATTGGAATGGGCTGTCCAGGGATGCAGTGGAGTCACCATCTGTGGAACTGTTCACAAAAGGTGTGGATGCAGTACTTGAGATCATGGTTTAATGGTAAACATGATGTTGCTGGGTTGGCGGTTGGACTTTATGATCTTACAGGTCTTTTCCAAGCCTAGTAATTCTAGGGTTCTGTGATTTTATGATGAAGAAATTCTTACAGATGAGAAAAGCAGTATCTGTACTGTACAGCTTTCCAAGCGTACTTCAATCAAATGTGGCAGCAGTCAAGTCCAATAGAGGTAAAACAAAAAAGAAAAACATGGAAATGGAATGCTAAGGAAAGACTTCCGTAGCTCAAAACGCAATACTTCCCTTTTATTGCAGTGTTTGCATTTTTTAACACACACATACCTCGCTGACAGTTGACAGCTCTAGTTGGATTTTTGGGGAGTTTCTTTTTTGAAGCACAAATAACCGTAGTACGGATTTGCAATGCTTGTATCAAAATTCACTGTCCCTTGATAGCTTGGTGCTAGGCTAGTACATTTTACTTGGAGAGAAGCACTGCATGAGACATTTGTGTATTCCAAGACCACCACCTGTGGAGTTCTGGGGGAGATGTTTGGGTTTTTTGAACACAACCATGCAGGTGCTGCTGTGACGTGGTTCAGAGAACATACCGTGATGAGCTACTCTAGGTGTGGTGCAATGACTTTTCATGCCATTTGTGCCTCTTCATCTGTTCCTTTCTATCGGTGACTGCTGGACATGGTGTGTGACCTGGACCCTGGGCTTTGCTCAGCTGCCTCGGGTGCTCAGAAGATGTGGTTCTGTGAACAGAAATGGATTGCTGAGATTCATCATGTGAGATTACTTGTATGGCAAAATGTTGCATTATCGAGACCTCCTCTTTCTCTGCTTAGTTGGGAATAGATGCAATAGCTTTTGTCTTACAAATTATCCACTTGCCCATATATTGATTTGTGTCCTCTAATTAAAAGAAAATCTTAACTCTTACTGGTTAAGAACAAGCACTTAGTGATGAAACTGTTTTTTTCCATGGGTGCATCCACAGAATTGTCACCTTTTCCTGTATCTTCCTTGCGTGTTCAGGCCATCACTATTGGACAAGGGCAGTGTTGGTTGCTCTCACAAATATTGAGAGTCTGCCTAGACTCTATTGAGAGTCTATTGAGAGTCTATTGAGTGTGATTAATGGAGAATTTGTAGCTATTTATTACTGTACTGTAAATGTGTTCATGGCATTTCCTCTTTGTTACAGTAGGACTTGTAACTTTACAAGATCTTGAACTTTTTTCCTTGGTCTGTAGAACTTTTTGGACAGATTAATCTCTAACAACCAAGGTGTGATTGATAGCTGAACAAGGCCAAGCAAATTTCAGGGAAAGATTGGAGGATGGTCAACCAACCTTATGTCTCTTTGGGAGACCTTTCTTATTGCTGTATAGGTAAGGAATTCACCAAGGGAAATAATACCTGTTCCTAGGATTTACTGCTTTGTTATTTTTTTTCTAGCAGGGAAGTATTTCCATAAAATGTCTGCTGGCATGCCCATGCTTGCTGTCCTTCAGAAACTCTTGAGTCAGCAGGATGGGAACCAGATGGGTGGGAGAAGCGGAAGTGCAGTGATGAGCAGAAAATAATAAACCAGTGCAGATGTGCAGGGGGAGAGAACAGAGATCTTAAGAACTAGAGGAGGATATGATTCAAGATGCATTATGGAGAATACATACATATTTTGGGCTTAAAAATATATATATATATATATCTGGCAAAAAAAAGTTACTTTTCCCTAAGCCCAAGTGACCACCTTTTAGACTTGCTTTCTTGTTGTTCCCAAGAGGACATATGCCCAGACCTGTGTAGGAAATCTGGCTGCCAGCTGGCACAGCAGCACAGCACCTTTCCAAGAGACCTAATTTTAGATTTGCAGAACCTGGCAATACCAGCCACCTCCATGTGTATTAGGCTGTTGTTTGTACTATCTGTTGAACTGAATTTTAACATTTAATTTCAAGTTTCTTTGCCAACTTATTGATAAGGGCCGGGCTATTGAGAGCTGTCGATAAGGACAAAAAAGTGTTTTAATTTTGTGAAGTCTTCAGGTTGATGCTGTTGTTTTCTATGAATTTACACCATTTGGCTGCTCTAGGATATTAACTTGTGTGGTGAAATATCATCTTCTCGTATTTTAGGTCTGTGTTGAGAGGAGGCTGAAATAAATCCTTTGGAGTAAGAGCAGAAATCGGCCATATTAAATTCAGTGTCAAAAATGGAGGCTGAGCTATTTGGAGAGCTGGCTTTCATTTTTCTGGGATAGAAATTAGAAGGTATTGAGCACCTCATAATATTCTATAATGATTTTTCCAGCTAACCAGAATATAATGTGAGGAGCAAGGACCTGTCAATTAGTTATTGTAATCACTAGTAGCCGGTGTGTAATATTCAGATAAATCTTGGGTGTAATTCTAGAAGAGTTTGTAAAATGATTTGCATTAGAAGAGAAAATGCAAATATTTATGTACAGTAGCAGTGAAATATTGCACCTAAAGCTTCCTGGAGATGAATTCTGCAGTGTGTATCTGGAATACTGAAGAATGTGATTTTTGTGAAATTCATTAGTGTTGCTTTGAATTCTTGTTAATATATTTTCTGGATTTCTTTCAGCTCTTCGTTGTAGTCTCCAGTTTCTTGGAAACATTGCAGCAGGAAATGGAGATTCCCAGAATAGCATTTGGAAGTGTGCTTTCCCAGATCTCTTCTTGTAAGCATGGATGCGGGTTTTTTTTCTGGTGTCATTTCGGTGGTTGTATTCAAATCTTCCGTACATGATAGTTGTGCCTTTGCTAGCACTGTGAAACTCTGAAAAATAACTTCGGTGAGAATGGGCTGGTTGAGACCATATCCTGTAGATGTTTTTTTGTTAGTCAACCGCAGGAGTCAGAACCTTTAAAAACCTGCTTATTCTAAACTAACAGTAAATTGATTTAATATAACAAAAAACTGGAAGAAAACTATTTTGAATGACGAGCTTCAAACATAAGCTTTATTTCAGACATGTTTTCAAGTAGTTACGCTCATTTCCAAGAACACAGCATTTTCTTTTCTCATGTTGCTGCTGTGCAGATCTGTCGGTATTGGTGGATCAGATGTAATCTACAAAAGTTTCTTAATCTTCATCTCTTTTAATCCTTCTGTCCCCCTCCTAACCTCACCAGAATATCTTTCTGGGGATTTGATGACATATATGTAAGGAAATATTACATAAACTATTTTGTGCAGACACATGACAATATTGTTGATGTGTTTGGCCAGATTTTTCATAGTGAGCTGGTAACAAAGGCACTTTGATTCAATTTGATAATCATTCTCAGTGGGTTTTTAGAGCCCACTTGTCAGCACCTGATGTAGGAAGACCTTACGATAATGTCCCAGTTTGAGACAAAATTCGGAGGAGTGCTCTGGGAGGAACGTCTCCTCTATAGAAGGCAGGTTACAGCCACCCATTTCCCACCAGGTTTGGGAAAAAAATTCTTTGGAGGAGAGTGAAAAAAGGTTAAAAACCCCCTTATTTAACAAACACACTGGAAAAGAATAATTCTAAATAATGAAACCTCTTGCTGTGGAGAGAAAACCTGGGAAGATTTTAGAGTCCTTTCCGTGGGTGTGGTCTCTCTCTCCTCTTCGGAGCTGAGTCAGCTCGGGCCCCTCTGGGCCGAGGCGTGAGGCCTCCCAGTGAGGTTTTGATGTTCTGGTGTTCTGAACAGTCCAGAAGAGAGGAAGAAAAAACCAAAGTCCCAGGGAAACAAAGGAGTTTTAACTCTCCGTCTCTCTCTTCCAAGAAAAGGAGCCAAGAGCTGGGAAAAAAAGCAGGAAAGTGCTTTCCTCTGCTCTGCAGCAGCAGCAGCTATCTCCCCCGTGTCCTTGAACACAAAAACTGTTTTGAAAAGTTTGTCTGGCTTTTTTTTCTTTCTCTCGGACCCAGTTTTAAAGACACAGAAAGGCACAGGAGTCATGTCTGGGCATAGAGCGGCGATAGGGGATACACATCATAAAGTCACCCCAAGACAGATAAGAAAAGCAGTTCCACTTTAGCATGAATTTTGTAAACTTCCTGTGAAGTTTGACCTTCAGCTGTGAGTTGGATATTTTTCTGTGCAGGTGACTTTTATCCATCTTAGGCAATGACAAACTCGTGGTTCTCTGAAAAACAGCAAAAGACAACTCAGTGAGCTCAGTGCTGCTCACTGTTTTTCCAGGGTCAGTTTTAACTTGCCCTTAACTCCTTATTTTCTCTCGAAGGACATGCCTGACATACAGCGATGAGAAAATTGTCTCCTATTGCTGCATGGTCCTGTTCACCTGCCTGAATTCAGAGCGAGTGAGAGAACTGCTGGATCCTGGAAACTTGACTGTGACTCTTCATGTCCTGAGAGTCTACAAAGAGCAGTTGGAGTCTGAGTGGTCGTATGTATCTTTAAATTTTCTTTTTCCTCACCCCTTAATTAGGTGTTCTTCTGGTGTAAATCACTGGATTAAAATGTCTAAACTTGCGACACTGCAAAGTAGTAAATGAAGATCTAATTAGAAATTAGTAATTTAGTACAGAGATAATTTTCATGATCGTTTCAATGACTCTTTTGATCGTTGATAAAATAATACTGCTTTTTTTGTTGAGGACATAAGAATTTTCAAATCATGGTCTGTTTTTCTTTTTTTAATGAAACAGGGTTCTGGAATGCAAACTAATTTATACTTGTGTGCTAGTTTGTGGAGATTTTTTTAAGTTAGCACAGAATAGTCTTACAGACAGGTCATGCTAGGAAGACTTGTATGTGTAATGCTTGTGAGTGTTACATAAAACCTGAGGATTTTCCTTTTTTCTTTTTTTAACACATCCGTTTTCTACTGCTGCATGTGGTCATTTTTATACCAAAACAGGGAGGACTTTGTTTGTGAATCTTCATTTCGCACTTTAAGAGCACTTAATCAGTGGTTTTATCCCTCTGAGCTTTTATATTTTTTACTAATGGCCATTCTTCTAAATATTGTTGTCAGTTATGCCTTTGATGAATGTGCTGCCCTGCATAGCAAGGATGCACATTCAGCTAATTGTTGCACCGTCTATTCCAAGGGGAAAAAATTATTTGTATGTTTTTGTAGCATTCTTTTTAAGGTCATGTTTAAATTCAGAATTTAATTAGGAAGAATTGTTGGGGTTTTAGAAGCTATTTGGGAAGCCTTAACACAGGCTTAAGATGATTGAGTGAAAAGTAAATGTCACTTTATAGCTTGCTTTTGTAGTGAAAAAAATGACCTGAAATTTGTTTGTGGCTGGGCTTTTTTAATGACAAGGGCAACTTGCTTAGGACATAAGTAGTTTTCAAAAAGCAAACTGTAAGTTTAGGATCAGGCGAAGAGACTTCTGTTTCAAGAGTGACAAACCGAATCTTTAGTTTTGACATCTGTCAATAACACATGTGTAAAACGTTGCTTTTCAGATAATTATCCTGATCATCCTTAATTTTTTTTATGTATTGAAGATATGTTGAAATTGGTTTTGACTGAGATACCAAAGTCGTAGTGGTAAATACATGTTTTGAAGGTAAATGCATAATAAATGCAGCATCAAAATAAATGCTGAGGGATCCATTTCCCTGATCTCTCCAGTGTGAAGTGGATTCTGTTGATGTTATGATGAAAATGTCCACCGTGGATGTTTGATGTGAGTGGGAAATGGTCTTTTTCGGGGTAGTCTTGAAATGAAAAAGGGGCAAACTCTAACACTGAAAATTTGCAGCTGTACTTCAGCTCTCACTGAAGTACATCCCAGTAGGATTGCTGAAAGGAATTTACACGGCTGTGGCATTTGCAGAGAGCTAATGTCCTGATGGAAAGGTTTGGGTCTCTTGTGCCACAGCTGGCAAAAGTCCTCAGCAGCCATTTTATGGTATTATATGGCTGGACTGAAATACAGATTATTCTTGGAGGTTATGCTCACTGCTGACTCACAAGTGACTGAAATTAAGATGTTCTTACCTTAAAGTTAAAAGTACCACTTAATTCCTGCCTACCTTCTTGTCTCTGAGCTGGAGCATCTGATTTCGTGTTATGACAAATGAGAAGTTGCTGCCACATGTGTGTTTATTCTTCCCCTTGGCTGGGCTTTCTTGCTGTCAATTGCTGCTTTTAGGTATTGGAACTGTTTTCTTTGAATAACTAGGTAAGTTTTGCTCATAGGCAGAACTTCTATTCATTATTTTATTCCCTTTTATTGTGCACTGAATTTTATGAAATTAATGTTCCTCTAAGACAGTGTCCAATGCATTCCGCAAGTAAACAACTACGGTGCTCAAACTGTTTTTGCAGTTGCTGCCATGAATTGTTAGGACAGAGAGAGGACATCCGGGATAAATATTTGGATTTAAGGCCTTTGGCTGAAATGTAGTCTCTCCCATGGAGTCCTCACTACTCCATTCAGCTAGCACATGTTGGGTTCTCTATTCCTCACCCATCACAGGAATGCATGGATACCTTTCAAGTCTTTATTTTGGTGAGTTGACAGTTCTTTCTCTGTTAATAATCCTGTATTCATGTTTAGAGTCCAGTTTTCCATCTTCAAGGTGGAAAAGTCCTGAGGAAAATTTCAGGAGGAACCTCTTTCCAAGCGTGATGCCTTTTGCCTCTTCACAGCAGTTCTGTAGACAGTTTCTAGCTGAGGAAATCTGAGATTGTTCTGAGCAGTTCCTCAGAGCTTCTTTTTTAGAGGCAGCAGTTGGTAGCAGAACTTTTGCAGTTCTTCTTCTGTCTGCCATAAACTCCTCTCCCAGTTAGAGAGAGCAGAGGAAGGGTCTTTAAAGGCAGGATGTAGCTTTCTGGAATTTTCCTGTCGCTTTTGCCTACTTCTCGAGTCACAAGACGTTGGGTAGAAGACGTTTTGGGTCAGGAAAGAGGGAATATCTGAGGTGTTGGCTCTGCTTCTTGAGATGGGTGGGTCATGGGAAATAAGATCTCAGTTCAGCAACTTCTGATTCTAATCAGTGATGGAAAGCCAAGTCATTCACTTCCTAAGCAGTTTTTGAAACAGAGAAGAGCTGTTTTGCAGATCGGTATAGTGGAATTTTGAGACTAAGCACTGATGCAGTTTTAAAATGCGTTTGTAGATGGACAGCATAACAGAAAGTTGCCTTGGAACTTGAAAGAAAGAGAGGTAACAGTGCTGTGATGCACATCTAAGTGTGTTTCATGAGTGATACACATTCTATTAAGTATTTTTGTGGCATGCTTTGAGCTAAGAAATAGTTAATAAAGGAGAAGTCAATTTTATAAGGAATGCCCTGGTCAAATTTTGCGTTCAGTTCTTCAGTGATGATATTTCTCCGGATCAGATGGTCTGAAGGCTCATTTCATTAAGCTTGTGGTTACTTGTCAGCCTCAGAAATGCTTCTATCTCTGAAATCTGTGAAGCTGGAGAAAGTAATACACGTATTTAATAAATATTCTAATGATTTAAGAACTGATACATCCTTCTCTTTTCTTTCTCTTTTAGAAGCTTGGTCTCAACAGCTCCAGGATTATTTACATATTGCTGTCTTTGCCATTTTTAATGTTAGATGCTGAATGGCATATTAAAATAATATTAATTAACATATATTAGACAATGTATTTTTACATTGCCTCTAAACTTCTATTCAGTACAGCTCCTGAACTTGTTTCAGGCTAGCAGTCCTGTAATCTTGAATATGGGGAGCTCATCTGAGGTTGCTGCTGCTGGTCTGACTCTCAAGAGCAATGATCTGAGGAGGCAGATGGTATATATCTCCAGCTGAGGTTCTTAAAAATATTTGTCTGACGGGCTGGTACCCCTTTGTAGCTGGGCTTGTGGAGAGTGCCCAGAGCTTGCTGCTTTGCAAAGTTGCAAGGTGTATGATGTTACAAAATGTACGTAAAAGTGTAAGTCTTTGCAAAGACACTAACTCTGCAGAAACAAGTTTGCTTCCTTTCTTGGATCTGATTTCTCCATACCCTAATGAACTGACCCTATCTCCTCGACAGTTCTTTGCTGTGCAGTTGTCTTCTAGAAAACATGCTGTTCTTTGCAGAGTGAGCTACTGCCTAAGCTTTTAGCTCAGGCATTAACACCACCTAACTCTGGTGGAAAATGTGCTACTCTGGCCTGATGCATCAGGGACCATTCCTGTCCTAGCTTTACTCCTGAAATTTTGCTCTTTCATGTGGGCTTCCCCTTTCAGGGACAGGTTTCTTCTAGTTTGTTCTGCTCATGCTCATGGTTGTGGGTTAGCATTCCCTCTAAAATGCTTCCTTGCACATAGGAAGTCTTTAAACCTCTCAATTCAGTTCAGTTGTTTCCACCTTCTTGTGATCTTTTATTTCCCTTTTCTTTTAGTGTTACTTAGTTCTTTTTGATCTGTTCCTAAACAGCAGCAGGTCTGTCTCCTAAACTGTTACTGGTTTTTCTGCATCTTTTGGGTCTGCTTCTTCCATCCCTCTCTTCCATCTTATGTTTCTATTCAAAGAGATGAGCATGGTTTTCAAGCCCTTGTGTTACCGTAATTTATTTTCTGTGTATCTTCCATCTTTCCGAAGTATCTCTAATGATACATAAATTTAATTCTGAACTGTTGATGTACTGAGTTGAACATAAAGAGTTGTAGGATGGTTTGGGTTGGAAGGGACCTTAAAGATCATCCAGTTCCAACTCCCTGATGATAAGGACAGTGGAACAGAACAGCATTTTATTCACTTGATAAGGATAGCAGAACAGAACAACATTTTACTCTTAAATAACGGGCAGAATGTAGCCTTGGAGAAGCAGACAAAACAGAAGTCATGCAAAATGCAAGCAGGATGCCAGCTCAGCTCTGCAAGGCTGACAAAGCAGAAGTTATGCAAAACAATGATACTGCACTTATTCAAAAGTGGGGGTCGAGGAGCAGCCACCTGAAACAGACACCGGATGTTGAAGGGGAGACTCCCAAAGAACCATATAAGGACTTCCAATAAGGGGTGCAACTGTGTCAAATAAAGTCAAGGAGGTTGCTCATGAATATGTAATCAGTGTGTGTGATAAAAATTCTGTTCACCCGATGCTCAGGGCACTCAGCTGGAGGAAGGATCCCCCTGGGTGCTCAGTGCTGCCATAAAGAAAGCCTGCTTTCTAATACTCACACTGTGTTAGAAAGTTTCCATCCGGCCGATTTCAGTATCACTGCCATGGGCAGGGACACCTTCCCCTATCCCAGGTTGCTCCAAGCTCTGTCCAGCCTGGCCTCGAACACTTCCAGGGATGGGGCAGCCACAGCTTCTCTGGGCAACCTGTGCCAGGGCCTCACCACCTTCACGAGGAGGAATTTCTTCCCTATATCTAATCTAAGCCTCCTCTCTGTCAGTTTGTATCCATTCCCCCTTGTCTTATCACTACAGTTCCTGATGAAAAGTCCCTCTCCAGCTTCCCTGTAACCCTTTCAGATCCTGGAAAGTGCTCTGAGGTCTCCACACAGCCTTCTCTTCTCCAGGCTGAACAGCCCCAACTCCGTCATTCTGTCTCCATCAGGGAAGTGCTCCAGTCCCCTTATCAACTTTGTGGTCTCCTCTGGACTTGCTCCAACACTTTAAATGTGTTAATGTTTAAATATCTTAAACACGTAAGCAAACTTGCTCCATAAGCTGATTCTTGTTCTGGTGCTGCTTGCTTTCAACAACAAGTTCCTACCAAAGGATGCTGTCAGGAAATTGGACATATCCATCCTTTAGGAAACAAAGCTGGAATATAACTGAGTATAACTGTTCAATAACTGAAATGTATTTTCTACTTTGTTTCTGTGTGATTACTACTGAGGCCTCTCTGTTACAAGCTCCCATGCAGTTCCCAAGAAACGCTGTTTCAATTTTTTCAGTAATAGCTTTTCCTTAGCACATGCAGCGAGCCTTTGGCTCTGGAAAATTGTGGAGCCTTTCAAAAGTTGTTTCTCTGCGTTTCCACATACGTCCACATCCACTCCCTCCTGGGTTTGCATTAATCAGTAGCAAAGTATGTCACACAGTGTTAGAAGGTACAGTATTTAGAAGAGAAACCAACAGAGAATGCCACATGAGATCTATTTTAGAATATTGAACCTAGAAAAATAAGTGTTTTGTAAAGTAATTAGGAAAAAGTAGTACAAAATATTTTACATTATCATTTATCCTAACCAGGATCAATGTGTGTTCTAAAAGCTGTTTATTTTAGAAATACTTTATTGGCTCCATTAGAGACGAGAGTATGGCTTGTGCAGTTTTTCCTAGTGTGTGCATGGGGCAGTTCAGCTCATATGGACAGAAAAAGCAGGTTGTATTTCTGATTCCTGAAGAGCAAAGAACAAAAATCCTCCATTTTAAAATAAGAGACATAATGTGCCTTTTGGCTTTCAGAAAAATGATATTAGGAGTGTGATCAGCTGTTTGGCACTGAAGTAAGTTTTGCTGAACATCCACTTTCTCTTTTTGAAACCACAGCTCAATGATGACTATTAGGATGTGGGGCTACCCCTCCCCATTTTTTTGCCTTTGGTTATTTTGTCCTGGCTTATGGAAAGATGTGTACACAGAAAATGGTACTCCTGTAGCAAGGAGTCTCACCTGTGGGCACAGATTTAAAGGCAAGGATGGAACTCTTCAGTACTGCTCTTTTTGCTTAATTGCTGGGTGTGTGTGTGTGGTGAAGAAACTTTTTTTTTTTCATTGGGCTGGCAACTGTGTTACTTCTGTCAGACAGTTTAGGATGTCCTCCACCCCCTTCTCCTCCTCTCCAGAAAGTAATTCTTTTTTTAATTCCAGGAAAGTTGGAGTTACATTGCAGGTTCCAAGTTCAGCTGTGGTTTTAAATAGTACCGACGCTTGGAAAAGTTTCCTTAATTTTAGAGATCTGAGTAGCTTCTACTTTCTATTTGCAGGAGCAGTGAATTGGCACAGATTTCCTCAGTCTTTCAGAGCCCGGCCTCATACATTTAATTATCTCGTCACCTCTTTGTTCTTGTGTCTGTTGTGGAGAGAGGGGAGCAGGAAGTGCTTTTAGCCATTGCTAATCATCTTCCATTTTTTTCTTGGTAGCTCTTCAGAAAAAAATTATTTCAATTTTACATATAAGTTAGATTTAATCTCTCTTTAGTGCCTTTCGGATGTAGAGGTCAAATTGAGTGGGAGTATCTTCTGAATCAGAAAAATACTGCACATAATCTAAATTTAGTCTTCTAGACCTCAGAGTTTCCTTGGCGGGGGCTATCATGGCCAGTAGGAAGGATGCCTTCATTATGGGAATGCCTTTGAAAGATGGAAGGATGTTCACTGTTGTGCTTGGTTCAGCACAGGAGAGGAGTACTGTGATGTTTGATGCTTAGGACCAAGCCTTAAATGTGAAAATGTGTTTCTTTATTCTCCTTCTGAGCGAGACGTGCTGGTGTGGGAGTGGGGTGAATTATCTCATTTCTATAGGTTTTATGACAGCACATGTTCCATTTGTTCTTAAATAGCTTTATACTTGTTTATTTAAATGATTTTGGTAGGGTTCTTCTATTCTTGTGCAAGGATGAAATATACTTCTGCTTCTAAAATATGTTCTGATTCCAAATAATTCCTTGTGAGGCATATTGCTTTTTTAGCATCTAAAAAGGCTGGTGATAAGAGTTTGAAAGTTGGCTGAAAGCTGAATTTTCTTCTTTTCTTTTCTTCAAAATGTGGATGATCTATTACATTTGTTTGTTAAATTACACTAAAAAGATAGCTATTTAGTTCTTACTAAATATTTTGGAGAGAGTGGCATTATTGGAGGGTGATGAAAAATGCTTTTGGTTTTGAGATTGAAAAAGAAGGTTGCTGATCAAGTAGAGGATTGTCGTGTCTTGTTCTTTGTACTTGGAAAACACATGTGGGATTGTCTTCCTCTTTTTCTGAGACTGAGGAAACTGTTCCCTAAATTTGCTAATGGGATAAAATCAACGTAATATGGAGCATGACATTTGATAATAAAGTTGATTGCTTACACCCAGCTTTGATTGGAGCAAGCTTAGTGGCCATTTGGAATATACTGGGTGCAAATGTAGCTCATACCACTTTGTCTTGGCTGCTTCTGATCGTCACTTTGGTACAATACAGGCCTTGTGCTGTTATAAAGTCTTTGAACATCTCCTCCTGCACTTATCTACTATGGAAGCACTTGATTTTTTTTAGGATTTTAGCCAAACAATTTTTAAAAAGTTGAGAAAATTGGCATATTTAACACTGTTCATTTGTTACTGTGTTACGCTTGCATAACAGCTTTAATTTTCACCATTTCCTTCACTAAATTACAGTGGTCTTCAGTTTATTCCAGTGGTTCTGCTGTTGGCCCCCAATGAGAGTTTAAGTCTCCTACCAAAGCCTTTTGTGTGCATTTGAAATGCCATGTTCAGTCAGTAACCCAAAACTGAATATCTTTTCTTATTTCAGAGTTGTGGATGGTCTTACTTTTCCTCTTCTTTTTCCGTGCCACAAATGAAAAACAGGAGAGCTGAGAGGACTAAAGATAGTAAATTGAATTTGCTGCATCCTTGCTTAGCTACCTCCAAAATTTCTGGGCATGGTGAAGGAGTTGGAAGTGCTTTACTCCACTACTAATTCTTCTGTTATCTCTTGGCGATGATGCTCGTGCTCTATTCTGCATGATACAGTAGTGCAGAAAGTGGATAAGGTAAAAGGGACACTTAAATACAGAAGCAGATACTTTATAGAATCACAGACTGGTTTGGGTTGGAAAGGACCTTAAAGCCCATCTCCTTCCACGCCCTGCCATGGGCAGGGACACCTTCCACTAGACCAGGTTGCTCCAAGCCCCGTCCAGCCTGGCCTTGGACACTTTCAGGGTTTGGGCAGCCAGAGGTTTTTTTTTTTCTGAGGTGTTGCATCACATCATGAAAACAGAAGGTAAGAATCAGAAATTTTAGTCTGAAATACTCCAAGCTCCTCAAGCAGTAGAGGTCTAGTCCACAGAATGTGCAAAATGTGTGAGGAAATACGGGAGCACAGACCCGAATAACAGCTGAACTACAGGCCTTCCACTTTGCAGTAGTGATCAGGACCATGAACCTAGTAGCTGCAGATCTTTTTCTGTGATAATTATTGATCACTTTTAAATTACAAGGCAAATAGTCAAGAAGGTTTCCTCAATGTAGTCTTAAACATGAAAATTAAGCTTTAAATTCGTAGCTCAAATTGCAAGATGGAAAAATTGGGCTTCAGGCTGTCTCCTCAGATGCACTTTTTTACTCTACTGCATTGTCAGCTGAAATTTGTACATTCTTAGGCCAAGTTTTGTGTTCTGCACAGCACTGATCTGTGCTATTTTCTTCTGCAGCTCCACACAAAAGTTTGTGGTTCTACTTAAATCCATGTAAAATGAAGTTGGTTGTGATGATTCTGAAGGTTTAACTGTGGATGGCTGTGAGTTGCTAGTTCAGGAACTGTGGAAGAGTTGCCCTTGACTGCCCTGCTGATGGCTCGACTTGGGTGTTATGGCTGAGTCTGCACAGCTCAGTTGGATACATTTGTGCTGCTGACTTTGGGCAAGACTTTGTGTTTTTTGAAATTTGTGTTGAAAAACTTTTGAATCGATTCTACACTCCTCAGCATGCCTGTTTTAAGTTGATGATTCCTTGCACCTCTGCAGATTTTTTTTGTGAATGAATGTACAAATATCAGTAAAAAGAAGTGCAGCAGAAATTAGTTTTTCTTCCTCCCCCTCTTAAAAATGTCGAGTTATCAGTAACTGAGCCAGATGCTGGCTAAGTCCACAGTTACCATTAGAAATACAATAGCTATTAATCTTTTGGACCTCTTATTCTCCTATTTGCCCAATTGGCATTGAGTACTTGTACAAAAAATACTTGTTGCAGCTGGAAGGCTTTGTTGTGATCTTCTTATTAGGTATGTAATAGATTAAGGCCGTGCAAAATAAAGGCTGTCAGCAGAAGGAAAGCTAGGGAGGAGGTGGAGTGAATATTGAAATTGCTTGGTTTTAATATTAATTTAGCTGCTCTTTCTCTGTATCTTCATCAGCTCAGAGGATACTCTCTGAGACTTGACTTGTAATTATTGCAGCCTAGACATGCTACTTTGAAAATGCATTGTTTAGTTTGTGTGTACCTGTGCAGCATAAATATCACTGCTAGTGCTCCTAGGGATGTGATTTGAAGAGCTGAATACTTTTACCTACTTTGTTTTTTTCCCCATAATGCTGGGAGTATGACTCTGTGTTGAAATTAAATGACTGTCACCTGCTATGGACTGCTGTGGATGCTGCTTGGGAAAGCAAACGGTGTAAATACTGGCATTAGCACAAGGCCAGGCCACCCATATTTTCCAGAGGAAGTATTAAGAAGAAAAAATGAGCCGTTGCCAGTTTTGGATAAATTGTTTTTGAAAGAGACTCTTTTTTTGAGAAAGGTTGGTATCATAGATACCTCACAACACTTTGGTGAAGAGGAAGAGGGAACCAGTGGCCGATTTGTCAACTTTTGGTCATTTGCTGGTCTTTCTGTATTCCGGACAGAAACCCCAAATATGGTGTGAGAAAGGGAAGGTGGTGAAAGGAAGAGCAAAGCTTGATAATTTATTACAGAATATACTTCACTGTATTTCGACTGGCAAGATCCTTGTGTTAAAGTTGGGGGTGTCTTGTCCAGGGACAGGAGTTGAACTCCATGATCTTTGTGGGTCCCTTCCAGCACATGAGACTCTATGATTCTATATCCACCTGCCTTGTAAAGCAAGGACTTAGAATTGGTTCTCCGCTTAGGTCTCTATTACACAAGGAAGGTATGTTTTTGAAGCTGAGAAAAGTACTTTGCTGCCTTGCATCTGACAAAGAAGTTCCCATTTGCTTGGATGCTTAGTTAGATTGCCTTTTTTAAAGGAAAATCAATATATTATTTGGGCACTTTTTTGACTATTTGGGCTTACAAATGGTGTTGTGATGGATAGAATAATAATTTTCCATCTTAAACTTTGGCTTTTTGCTTAGATGCATAAACCATTGGATGAGTGTTTTATTGTTTGAATTGTAGTGTATCTAACTGGCCTAATACTCCAGCCAGCTTTCCTTCAGACATGTGAGTAAAAAGTGTGCTGAATTGATGAGAAATGGTCATCGCTATGTTAGGGAAAAAACTGCAGGACAACGTGCAATGATTTTGTGACAATTTGTATCTGTTAGCGAGTAGGACCAAAACCACAACACCCATTCATCTACAAGTAAAACTAACCAGCACCATTTGGAGTAAATATGGATACTGCTTTTACAGCACCAGTAAGACTTTCTTTTTCTTTTCCTTTAGGTTCCTGATTGTTACAGAACATTTGCTGAAATGTCCAGAGCTGGTAAAAGCCCTCTATGCCAAACTGAGCAATCAAGAAAGGTAACTCCAAAACCAGTGCGGCTTTTAGTATTTAGCATTCCATATAGAGTATCCTGTTCACATGATTGAAAAACCATGTGGTTTCATAGTTGGCACAAAATCTCTAAATACATGTTTCTATGTCAGTAATGGTTTTAAATTGGTTGGTTAACATTACAGCTTAGCCACAACTGGCAGTGATTTATGTAGGGTTGCAGAATCCAGGTTGGCGCCATTACTCGGTAAAGAAATATTTCACACAAAAAAAAGACAGAATTTCATGCCTGGGTCTTGATTTCATAAGAGCACCACACCCTGCAGAGTTTTACAGCTCAATTAGAAATGTCCTCAGCTCTTCGTACTTCTGTTATGTCAAGAAATTAAGCAGAAGCCTTTACGAAAGATGGAAATGTGTCTCATCCTGGTTAGCAGAACCTACAAAACATAGATGAGCTGATGCCTGTGATTACTTAATCTTTAATATTTCCACTATTGAAAAGCTTCAACAAAACTTCACCTTGAAGAAGCATCGATAGTTTTCCTTCAAGTGTTTGAGTAAATGTGTGCTGAATTGATGGGAAATGGCCACTGCTATAATGGAAAAATGCTCATTGCTTTAATAGAGAATTGAGGAAGATTAAAAAAGATATTTTGTTAAGACAATCAAATTTGGGGAAACACTGCTAGAATTCTACAGCTCCTCCAATTGCTTGAAGATTTTGTGGTCTCATTTATGTGTTTAACGTGCCTACTTTGTTCCACGTCCACCCAGGGAAGCTTCACGTTCTTCTCTAGTTTTTGCAGGTGAAAGGCAAAGCACTAAACAAAACAGTGCCTTAATGTGTTTTTTTCTGTGTTTTGTGTTGTTTCCAGCGTTACCACAAGTGAGGGATCAGGCACTGACTGGAGATTATAAGAAAACTAAAGGGATATCAGACAAAGAAAGAATATGCATTAGGTTTGAACCGTAAATAAAATATCATTATTGTATAGGGATTGGATGGGAATGGTGAGGAGGGAAATACTGTTTAACTTCATAATTCAGGATGACCAAATGGGAACAAATCCGAGCTGTGTGCTTAATGTACCAGGAGGTAGGTGCTGCATAACTGTTTTAAGTGAATGAGCTAGATTGAATTCTTTTGGGGAATATCATAAATGGGAGTTTGCATGTTTTCATAATGCCTTTGAGGATAGCCAGAGCTGGGTTAGGATGTTCAGTTGTACTTAAAGTAGTAGGTGTAACCAGTTTGTAGAAAGGTCTCAGCATACTACAGATGGTGATCGGATTCCTCACCTCGAAGGCTTTTGGTATGGGCATGACATAGATGATTACAGGTGGAATCACTAGTTAGAGCGTATCTGCTGAATTTATTATCAATCCCAAGAGTTCTGCCAGTCAAGTAAACTCCATTAAGTTTTTCAAAGACATAATCACAGTACAGTGTGTTATGGATTTGACACTGCTTAATTTACTGACAAACATATGGAAGTGCTGTAAAAATGATCTTTTTGCATCCGAGCTATGGAAGAATACCCTGCCTTGGCACCTTCCTAGGTAATGTTAGCATATTTAAGAATGCATTCTTGTGAGATACGTGAAGAGACAAATCCAATTCAGATAAAAACATTTTGACTGTCATGAACTGGAGAAAAAAGTAGCCATAAACCCCAAAGCATAGGGAATTAATTGTTTCAAAATGAGATGAGGAGTCTTCACCGCAAGCATTGCCACACTGGGTGTCCAGTGAGGCTGACCAAGTCCTGTAAATGAAGAATGGACAGATGTGATATTGGGGTGTCTGTGGAAGGCAGCTGGAGCTCATGAATATATGGTAGCCCTCAGTTACAGTATTCTCTATCATGCACATTAAATACAGGTAGTCTAAATGTATTTGCTGAACTGAAATGAGCTGTGCTGAGGAGCCCATTAGTGGTGACTCCCAAAGCTGGCAGTTGCCCGGGATGCCCAGAGCATACGCGGCTACGTAACCACAGTTATTCACGCTATTCGCAGTATTTGCACTATTCAAAGTATTTCCTGTAGTTGAAATCCAGCGCGTGTGTGTTACAGTGGCCATGGTGCCTGCCTCGAAGCAGTTCTTGTACAAGTGGATCAGGAATTTGAATTTTCAATTAAAATAAAAATTCCTGACTTCTGGACAACTTTCTCTTTCATTTCCAAACAAATATAATGTGTTGCATGTCTGAGTGTGCAAATGGCCTGAAATAAATCCTGTGTTAACGTGATCAGGTTTTTAGTGGTATTCTGACGTGGAGAAGTACATGGTGTTGTGACAATGCCTGCTGGTTCTCTTGAAGGGGTTATTGCAGAAGGATATCGCCATTGAGCTAAAAGAGTGTAGATTCTTGAATTCTTTGCCAGATTTGAGATTTCCCTGCACGTGTGTGCAGGTATTTGGCAGAAGTATTTAGAAAAAGCCTGATTAGTGTTCATCCAAGTTAGCCTTTAACATGGACACTGTAAGTTTATGCTTTGATTATCTTAATTACATTATAAAATCTTCAAAAGCGAGTACATCTGTTGTCCCATCTAAGAGGGGGTTTTGCTTTAATTAACAGCGTGAAAAAGTGCAGCTGAAGAGCTCCACGTGTTTTTAAGATGCTCAAGTACTTGCATCTCTAGGTTTGATTTTAGTGTTGTCAGGTGAAGCGTCCTCAGTGGAGGAGGCAGCCATTGATAGAATTGCCCGCCAGGAAACGGGCACTCAAGTCCTGTAAGCAGCACCACTTCTTGCTAATGCTCAGCTACAGGGCTGCCAATGTCAGTGCTTGGGGCGGTTTTGTTCCTGGCAATGCTCACAGACATTGAGTAACTGAAGGTAGCACTGAACTACAGTTCACAGGACAGTGCAGTTCACCAATTTACCAGTTTTCATTTAATGTGATTCTTGCAAGTGTCATTTGAAGATGAAAGAAGTCAAAGTTTTGAGGAAGGGCCTAATTTATCTCATGGAACCATTGCTGTCAGGGAAGTGTTTCAGGAAGCAGAAGCCTGAGTCACAGAGGAAGTATGTCCCAAGTGTCCGGCACTTGCTAAGAGGTTATAAATATAGCACACTTGATGCAAACACTGTTCAATGCTAAGAAAATTAATAGAATTTTACACTACTAGTTTTAGGTTTAGTGAGGCAGCATTTTGCTGTGTAATAATGAGCTTTCAGATTTAAATTGCACTTGAATTCTGTGGTTTATTTGCAGGCTATAGGAGACAGAAGTTTGTTTTACTGATGACTGCAAATACCTTATAGTGGTTGTTCTAAGTTTATGCCAATTTAGTCAGCTTCAGGAAGAACTGGTTTAAATTTGGCTAGGGGATAAAAAAATCTGCAAGAGATTCACAAAAGGTCTTCCTCAGTGGTGCATAAAGAAAAGACAGATGACATGGCATGATTATTTCCAAACAGAAGTATAATTGTAAATATAATACACAGAATTAGATTTGAGATATTGAACTGAGTGTTACAAAAATTCAACTGGTACTAGCAGTTGTCGTATTTGTTGTATTTAGCTGCAGGCAAACAAGTAGGAAGAATGTCATTTGAGTTGTGAGATCATTTAAAAGAAATGGGCAACTTGCATTGTCTGGGAGAACTAACTTGGAAAAATTAGGGTGAGTCTTGGAAGAAAACTGAGAGAAACAATAGAAGAAAGGAATGTAAGGGAACTTGCACCAGAACAAAGCACATCACTCTCAGGAAGCTATTGGCTGAATGGCAAGACTTGCTTGAAATTCAGGGAAAGATGGGCATGTCCTGAATGACTATGCCTGGAACAAAACTCAGGAAAACAGTTTGACTTGAATGCCTAAAGAGACCAGAAAAGTTCAAAAGAAATTACATTCAGGTGGTGTTTTAACGTCACTCCTGTTTCTCTGGAAGGACTACAGTTGTTGAAAAAGGCGTCCATTCATATTGCAAGGGGAAGAGTAGTGCAGAAAAATTTCCTTATTGGCAACCATTTAATCTATTTAATAGGATTTATGGAAGTGTGGTGACTCTCCAGCTTGTTTACAAAATGATTGCTTGTCAGTTTTAAACATTTATTATTTGGATTATTGGTGTAAGAAGCACTGACTAGAATCCTGTCAAGCAGAAGATAGTATTTGCATGGCCTGGTTTTGGTAGCGGGAGGGTTACAGGGGTGGCTTCTGTGAGAAGCTGCTGGAAGCTTCCTCCATGTCCGGCAGAGCCAATCCCTGGAAGCTCCAAAGACGGACGTGCCACTGGTCAAGGCTGGGCCAATTAGAAATGGTGGTAAAGCCTGCATGATACCATATTTAAGAAGAAAGAAAAACTAAAAGAAAAACTAAAATTGCACAGTTGTAATTGCAGCCAGAGAAGAGCGGAGTGAGAATATGTGAGAGGGACAACTCTGCAGGCACCAAGGTCAGTGAAGAAGGAGGGGGAGGAGGTGTTCCAGGCGCCAAAGCTGGGATTCTTCTGCAGCCCATGGTGCAGACCATGGTGAGGCAGCTGTGCCCCTGCAGCCCATGGACATCCATGGGGGATGCGGAGATCCACCTGCAGCCCGTGGAGGAGACCCATGCCAGAGCAGGGGGATGCCTGAGAGGAGGCTGTGACCCCGTGGGAGGCCTGGGGAGAGAGGGGCCCATGCTGGAGCAGCCTGTCCTTGAAAGACATGGTAGGGTGACCCACGCTGCAGCAGTTTGAAGGGGACTTTCATCCACAGGATGAACTGATGTTGCAGCAGTTTGCAGGGATCTGTTGCTCGTGTGAGATGGACTCACGTTGGAAACTGTCTCCAGGGACCCCACGGTGCAGCAGGGAACGACTCCTTTCCCTGAGTAGCAGGAGAAACAGTGGGTGATGAACTGACCATAACCCCCATTCCCCGTCTCCTTGCGCCACTGGGGTAGGAGGTAAAGCTGGGAAGGAGGGAGGAGTGGGGGGAAGGTGTTTTTAAGGTTTTATTTTACTTCTCATTATTCTGCTCTGATTTTGTTAGTAATAAATTTAAGTTATATCTCTAATTTCGAGCCTGTTTTGCCCATGACAGTATTTGATGAGTGATCTCTCATGGCCCTTATCTAAACCCATGAGCCCTTCGTGAAGTTTTCTCTCTCCTGTCCAGCTAATGGGGGAGGGGGAGGGACATGAGAGAGCAGCTTTGGTGGGTGCCTGGCATCTGGGCCAGGGTCAACCCACTGCACTATTGGTATAATTCTGTGTTCATCAAGTCTGTGACCAGCCTGTGTTCTTAGCTGAGCATAAGCTTGAAAGACTCTAAACTTGGTGAAAACTGACATGTCAAGTCTAGCCCTGTGTTGGGGATGAATGACAGATCTGTGGGCTTAGGTTTTGTATGGGATGCCAAATGGGAAAGCCTTTGGTCAGTGCGGAGTGTTGGGGAGCTGGACTCTGCTCGTTTGGAGATGATCAGGGTGCACCCCGCTGTAACCTGCAGAACAAACAGAACACGAACAGAGCCCCTGAGAGAGGCTTCTCCAGCCTCCTGTCCAGAGTCTGCCCTTTGCCAAATGTACCGGCAGCATTTCTGTGCCATGTTGAAAATGCTTTTTGTCCTCCTTCAGATAATAGTTTAATGCGGCTGTATTAATGACACTGAGAACTGAGTTGAGCAAGGACTAAGTAGCTGTTTTGTGATTAATAGAGGTGGGTTCTTGGAGGTTAAAAAAGCATTGACCGAGCTTTTTCCACAGAAAAAGACATTTCTCTTCCTCTTCTGACAAGCTGCTTGGTAAATTTAAAAGAAAAAGCATTTGAACTATTCCACATGTTTAAATGTCAGTCCTTCCATCTGAATTTCAAATATTTCAGTGAAAGAAAAGCCTGAGCCGGCTTTTGAATCCATTCAATAAACAGCGTCCTTTCAAGTTGAGAGAATGGCAGTGAGCCTTCACCAGTCCCTGTGCACTGGACTTGAGCAGGGAGCTGTAGGAGGGCCTCTGCTATGTCCAAGTCCTACTTCCACGAAATACTTCCAATTGGCCCTGACAACATGAAAGGATGTTGGAAATAAAATTATATTAAAGCTGTTAAAAAACCCAACTCAAGTAGATTTCATACAGCAGCTTCATTATGTATCTACTTACTTGCCAACTTAATACATCCAATATCTCTGACTGGGTACACGAGTGGTTAACTTGGATTTGCTTAGTCCATCTAGTAACGATTATAAAATGACTGTAAAGAACAGAGTGCGCCCATCAATTTTTATTTTCCCTGTTTGTGCTCAGAATTGGTTTGGGGTTGTGGGGGAGAGTTAGTGAAGGACTCTGAGCAAGGCCAGGGCTGTGAAAACCTGTATTTTTCAAACAGAAGCTGTCAAATAGTCTGTGCTTATTTTGCCGTGCTTAACAACAGATTTTAAGGGCTGGTTTGCTGGAAATTTTAGGCATAGGGAATATGCAGTCTCAGTAATGTTTTGTTAGGACATAAGAAATTATAGATTGGAATAGACTTGAGAAAAATATTGACTGTCTGGCCAGATTGTATTAATTGAATGATGAATTAAATTAATTCTGTACAGAAAAAAAACAGCAGACAGAAACTGATTGCCAGTATTCATGAAGCTTGTTAATTTTTAGAAATCCTCTGTTACTAGCATGATAATTGTTTTTATAATTTTTAACTACTGCTTATTCTACTGATAATTCTATGTGACTCAGTGAATCTGACTAACAAGTTGTTTTCTGTCTCCAGAGTTACTTTGTTGGAGCTGATGATGGTGAAAATAAGTGACAAGAACTCGGTTACCAGTGAAGAAATGAATGTGTTTGTGAGACTTGCTGACTTTCTTGCAGTCTGTTTCCAAGAGAAATGTGGAGCTGTGCTCAAGTTAACTGCTGCAGCAGATGCAGAAGATGCGGTATGACTAATAACCATTTAAGTACTAGAATTTGAAGTGATAAATCCTCATTGCCACTGTTGCCCAAGGGGGCATACATAACAGTATCTTTTCCAGTTTATGTTGGGAAAGCAGTGGCAGAGCACACAGTAGAGTCTGTAGGACAGCAGCCAACTTTTGCTTTTAATTTGAGGATGGCAAAGGATATGGTACTTTGAAATAAGTCTACCCTATTGTTAAATATTGCAAAATTTTAAAAATGTTAAAATTGTCACATATTTGGATATTTTATTATCTTACTAAGGATCACTTCTATAATTTATTTGAATTGTGAATTGTAATTTCTTCAAATTCAGAAGGGCATGTAGTGACAGGAGAAGGTGGCTTCACACTGACAGAGAGTAAAGACAGATTAGATATTAGGAAGAAATTCTTCCCTGTGAGGGTGGTGAGGCCCTGGCACAGGTTGCCCAGAGAAGCTGTGGATGCTCCATCCCTGGAAGTGCCCAAGGCCGGACTGGACAGGGCATGGAGCAACCTGGGATAGTGGAAGGTGTCTCTGCCCATGGCAGGGGGTGGGACTAGATGGGCTTTAAGGTCCCTTCCAACTCAGACCATGACCCTGAGATGAGCTCAGTTGGTCAGAGCATGGTGCTGATAACACCAAGGTCGTGGGTTTGATCCCCATATGGGCCGTTCACCTAAGAGTTGGACTTGGTGATCCTTGTGGCTACCTTTCAACTCAGGATGTTTTGTGATTCTATGATGATCCTATGATTCAAATATAAATCAAAATAAAAATATTTATTCTGTTCATAGGTGGGAAGCAGTAATATACATATAGTCATATGTAGAATAATTTTATTGTTAGCACACAATGTGCAATAGTTTCATTTCTAGAAACTCTAGAGAAAAGGCGTCATAAATAATTTATTATCAAAGTAAAAAAAACATTTATCTTGAATGCTTTTATTTGATAATGTTAAAAAGTGTTGTACTTGCTTGGGGTTTTTTTTGTTTAAATAGGCACAGGAATTTTAAAAGTATGTTGAGCAGTGTTATGAAAAAATACCATAAATCACTTTATGGGGAATTGGTAGTTGGATGTGTTAAAAAAAACACGAATCAACAAGCACACAATCTCTTCTTATCTGTCCAAGAAACACAGCCTCCCCCCACCGCCTCAACTGTTTAGTCTAATTTGTGTCAGATAACTTAGTTGACTACTTCTGGAAAAGCTACTAACTTGGCAGTGAGAGGACATACATTGAGACAATTCCATCTTTACTTTTTTCCCCCTGCCCTCCTTTTTTGTTTTTTTTATCCTTTGTGGTTACTTTCCAAACCACTTTCTGTGGTTTCAGTTCATGGAAAAAAAACATTTGTTCGCACCCACCAGAAGGAGGTCTCTGTCCAACCAGAAGGTGCTGGGACAGCAGTATTCTGAATATTACTGCGTAACTTGCCCCGCTTGACACCGGCTTCTTGTTCTTCTCTCACATAAACAAGATGTATGATAAGTTGAGCATCACTGTTTGGTGGGAAAATGGGGCTCATTGAATGAATAGAAAATGTACGTCCTAAGAGGTGAATAAATGGAGGGCAATATGTGTACATCCGTATCTGGGTATACATTTGTTCACAACATGTGCTTGCCATGGGAAAAGAGAAATGCTGGCCTAAATTCATAAACTATTTCTTTTCTTACAAGTATTTATAAAGAATTTACCAATATCTCCTCAGTTGTATAAATATTTTAGGTTTTGTGTAGCCGTTGTACTTAACTGCAAAAAATGCAGTTGTGCATGTGGAGTCTGTCATTAAAAATGCTTTAGGCAACATCTGTGATACTCAACTCGGCTTTGCCTGGCTTTTTCTGTGGCCCACAAGCCAAGTGCCTTGCTCAGGCCATGTCTGTAGTAGTAAGCTGCCTTAGACTCCAGAACTCTGAGGCCACATTTGAAAACTTTTGGGAGCAGTCCTTGGACTGGCCTGACTCCCAGGATGTTGTCTGGGTGTCCCATCCATTGTTTAATTATACATAGACACTGCTTTGTTTCTTTAGGGAACATCAGGTCTTGTAGCTTGCATCTTAAACCCATGAGAAGCTAATCATATGCTTTTGCAATGCTTAAACCAATGTTTAAAATAGCTTTTCCATTCGAAGCCTGACTTGAGCATCACTTTGCTTGCGCTTTCAACCATACTTGCAAAATAAAACCCTTCCCTGGACTTGGTTCATCTCTTTATAAGGAACATCTTGTCTGCGTCTCGCTCAAAATATGTTTATTTAAAAAGTCTTCAGTTATTTCCTTATTTACTTTTCAGATTATATCCATATCAAGTTGTCTGTCAGAGTTCAAACTGTTTTGGGTTTTGAACTTCAAAAGGAAGTATTTTCCTTTGCTGCCTTTCTTTTGTACAGGTAGAGGGCAAAAAAAAACCAATTTGGAAAGCTAGCAGCAGGGAAGGAACAATTTTTTGAACTTAGCAAGTTTCAAATGTACATGAGAATTTGGGAGTTCTTTCATGGTTTTTAAATAATCTGTTCCTCTTAAAAATTGTAAAAAGCTGGTTACTGTCTCTGAAATACAGCTGGGGTATTCTTACTTTGTAACAGGATAATGGCCGATGTATTTAGAGTCTGCCTGTGTGCTGATGAAAGCAGTTAATTGAATAAGCCAGGGCAAGACTTGCACTTTCCTACACCTATATGGGTCAAAAAATGAAAATACAGCCTTAGTCCCTGGACCCTGTAGCAATTTGGTGTTTGCAAGGAGCAACGAATGAATATAATTGTACTACTTAATTACTGAACACTGTGGTTGATGATTTGAATTACATTGTGTTGATTATAATGATCCAAAATATTACACTGTTGGTAAGTAAACCTTTTTTTTCCTGGACCAGACAGGACAGGAATAGTTACTGTGACCAAAGTCTGAGCCTTTTCATGGCTACTTGCAGTTTATATACCGCACCTTGAGTGGGATGATCTTGCAGTCACAGCCTGGCTCTTGAGCAATATGTGGTGTCCCAAATTCTGTCGTGCGCTCTTAAGGTATTTTCTGTTAGTGCTGGATTGTCATTATAAGCAGGACCAACATATTCTCTGAGAAAAAATAGTTCTTTGGCTGAGTCAATAATATGCAAATGAAATTGTGTGCCTTTTACCTAACCAAAATGCTGCATCTCTGATCACAATCCTATTTACCTAAGAATAATGTAAATTCTCACAGCCAAAGTTCGTTTGACCACAGAACTTTACAGAATTCCTGCGGATAACAAATTGGTGTCTTGCAGGCGGTGTTTGTGTCTTTAAAGTGGAACGCTCTGACTGAATAAACTCAAAGAAAACATTTATACTGAAATAATTTTCTCAGCTAGTAATTTTCTGTATTTCTGCTTTTGGAAGCTACTGTGTTTTTGTTAAAATTTTATCCCTTATGGCTCTGTTTTGGTTTCCCCATGATTTTTCAGGCAGATATAACACTAACTGTAGAAAAGAAATTATTGCAATCTAATATGTTATGGTTATTTTAGAAAGTTGCCCTAATTTTATATAAATTTATTCTTGGCAGTTTGGAAGACCTGCACAAAACCTGAGGAGCTGAGAGTTCCGTCCCCTGTTTACATTTCTGGGTTTATATTTTTATGATATCCTTCATAAGCCATTTTCAGAAATGCAGTTTTCATTCCAGGAAGCACTGGTGACAATTCGTCTTCTCGATGTTCTTTGTGAAATGACCTCAAACAACGGCCAGCTGGAACATCTGCAGGCATTCCCTGGTTTGCTTGAAACAGCTGTAGGTGAGTGAACGACCACAAAGCTTAACTGTTGGTGCTCTGTGAATGAAAGCCTGTTTTTCACAACTGGTGGTAATTACAATTCTGACCTTTGAATAAGATAAATAAATAGGAGATGGAGTTAATCTGCATTTTCAAATATTTGATTTGTTCCTGGAAATTTTCTGCTTCTCTGCTTTCTCTGTTGGTCTGTGTTGCCCAGCAGAGCCTCATTTCAAGTACCAGCAATGCTCTTTTCTTACGGAAAGAGTGGTGCATGGGACAGCTGCTTCCTATGTTCTCCCACTGGCTGAATGCATGGAAGAATTTCTTCAAGTAGAAAAAGGACTTTTCCTCCATGCCTGTTCCCTTCTGTTTCCCAAATTTCTGAAATTTAGGTGCAGTTTGAATGTTGTTAACCACATCCAGTGACTTTTAAAGGTCAGCTCTAAAGAAGCTAAGAAACAGCAAGGGAAGGACTGTATGCAAAGGAAATTATGCCAAGATGTTCCAGAGATGCTCAGGGAGGAAGGAGGGGGATACATACCGTGGCTTTTTTAAATCTTAGCACTTTGAAACTGAGGTATGCCACCATTTTGTGAAAAAATTGTAAAAGTTTGTGTATTTTTAAGACAAATAGGTAAAAATTAAAGAATAAAAAGGCTGAAACAGCTGTAAGCAGTGACTCTTTTGAGATGTTTGGAGGGTCCTTACTGTAAAAAAGCCCAAATAAGCAAATAAAGAGACCAGATAAAGAAAATACCTCCAGCAACAACAAAAGAATAACTTAAAAAGCAACCAAACCTCTCTTTTTGGTGACGGGTTCTTAGATTTATAGCTTATAGTAAGATGACTAACAACAGGATTTATTTTGTGCATGCGTGTGTGTGTTAAGGAAACTTAAAGTTGATTAGAGGGATGGAGCAGCTCTGCTGGGAGGAAAGGCTGAGACAATTGGGATTGTTGAGCCTGGAGAAGAGAAGCTTCAGGGAGACCAAATTGTGGGCTTCCAGTACCTGAAGGGAGCCTATGGGAAAGATGGAGAGAGACTATTGACAAGGGCCTGTTGTGACAGGACGAGGGGAATGGCTTCAAACTGCTAGAGAATAGGGTTAGGTTGTGAGAGTGGTGAGGCCCTGGCACAGGTTGCCCAGAAAAGATGTGGCTGTGCCCCATCCCTGGAAGTGTCCCAGATCAGGTTGAACCGGGCTTGGAGCATCCTCGTCTAGTGGAGGGTGTCTCTGCCCGTGGCAGAGAGATCAAGACGAGATGATCTTTAAAGTCCTTTCTAACCCAAACTGTTCTATAATTCTGTGTAGTTGAAATTTCTTGTCATGCTACAGTGCCAGGAACAGGCCAAAGAAGAGAGGAAAACGTGATTCTGTGGTTAGTATGTATTGCTGTGACAAATTCAAACTACAGGAAGTTTTCTAAAAATCTTGGTTTTGGTAATATATTTATGATGCCAGAATTCTTAACAGCCTACAAATTCTGACTCTTTAGTTGGAGATCGATAGCAGCAGCCTTCAGCCTTTGTGTCTGAACTATGTAAGGGTGTAAAAAGTACGCAAAAATGCCTTCTGACATTGGGCTGGTCTTTTATGGTTGGTTATGTTAGCACAAATCACACAATGAAGTAAAGTTTCAAAGTTCTTTGACATGATGCTGAATATCTGAAATCATGTTGCTTAGTTTTGAATTCAACAATTAGTGGTAAAGCTCTGTGCCAAGTGAGAGTAATTTTCTCATGGTAATGTATTAAAATGTTTTCTCTAGATACCCTGAGATTAACTCACCTTGCTGGGAAACAGGCTGTAAATATTTTCACTGCCACACATGCTGTGACAGGGCAGGAAGAAATTTCACATCCAGCCGTGGGTTTCAAATCTCATCTCATTCGTTTGATTGGAAATCTGTGTTACAAGAATAAGGAAAACCAAGACAAGGTGAGCTTATACATTTTTCTGGCAGAACTCTGATGTGTAAACAGATGCCTGACTGTAAGGTAATTGATGGATTATATTGTTGGTCTAGAAATTGATCTGTGAATTGTAGAGTTGATTGTGTAAAGGAGGCAATTTTTTTTAGTGTCTTTGAATTACTATCACAATTATGCCGACTTTTAATAACAACGTAATGTTTGCCTACCTTTTGTTTCAGCCGTGTAGAATGCAAGCCAATGCCCAATTCCTTTGTGGTTTTCACTTTTGCACTTTCTTTGAAAAAGAAAAGTGTCAAACTAAATTTCAGCTTCACTTTGAAAGGAAATGGATGTGAGTTGTTGCCTGAACTTAATTTTAAGTCTTTGAATTAGTCTCTAATGCTTTTTCTCCCTTTCTCATATCACTTTAAAAATGCAGGTCTGCCTTTTTCAAATCACTTGAAACCTTTTATCTTATAATTCCTATACAGAAAATCTGTTTTGGTTCCACAGTGGGGAAAAAGAGGAAACAGCAGCAAGCCATTTAAATATTAAACTTTTTTTCTTCAAGTGATAAAAGACGTGGCTTTCCTCCAGGATTTGTTAGACTAACTTAGTTTCAGCAAGAAAAACACTTCCAAAAGTGCCTTTGACAAATTTTAGTGATATGATCCTCTGGATGGGTAATATGGGAATGATCTTCCACTTCTCCATTCGTATTAAGAGTATGTAATCAAAGTTTTTAATATGTCTGAAAAATATTATTAATACTATTAATCACTCTTGCTCAGCTGTGTCTCTGACCCATTATGATGTAATACCTGTTTGTGGAAGTGAAATACATTTTTGTGGAATACCTAATGATAGTGGAGGGGAAGGGGTTGCTTTCATTTTGAAAGGGTTGATTTACAACTTACTGTCTTTTTTGCTGGGATTTTCAAAGGCTCCTGGAGCACTTAAGCATGCAGGCTTAATGTTTTCAATGGAAGTTGGGTATTAACATACTGTAAACTGCCTGAAGATATTATTGCCTTATGCCGTCTTCAAAATTATTTAGATTCTTGTGTGTTCTATCATGGAAAATTATTTAAGTGCCATTGAAACTTCAGAAATGCCAGTTGTATCATATCCTGTCTGCACCTTCAGTTTATTTCATATATTTAAATTGGTTCAAATACATGCACTTGCCATTCGTAAGGCAGTTTTCATACATAAACACATGCTTGTGAGGACGGGACAAGCAGCTGCTATCATTGCACAGATAAGAAGAGTTTTGAGATAAGAGTTAGTTGTTCAAAGTGGTGCATGGCTCAGACCTAGAACTGGGTTCCCACCTCTCTTCAGAGAGAGCTGATATAAAATCAGACCTATATTTCCTGGTCCAGTGGGCTGAGTAGTAGTTACCATACTTGTGGTAACTACTTCAAACATGAATTAAGCTTGGTATTTACGAAAGAGTTTTGTGCTGTTGCTCTTTCCTTTCTTCAGCTTGGTTTCTAATGATTCTGTAAAGCGTGGGTTATTAAAATTCTAGTAGCCTGAGAAATATTTTGAGATGTTCAGAAATTTTTTGTTGTTCCCTGTATCATAATCAGTTAATTGAAGAGCTCCATATCAACTAAAACATTTCTTGCTAGTTTACTAGGTGGTGAAGAACTGAATTTGTTTGGAGTACACAATGTTAGAAAAACTTACTAAAATAACACCTTCTGAGTGTAATATTTTTTTAAAAGAGGTTCAGAAGATCTAATGTACCCTGTATTGCAGGAAGGGGGTTATCTGTGGTTCCTCGGGTTTGCCAGTGGTATAGATTGCTGGAAGCAGGATCCTCAAATGTGGAAGAATATCTGCCTTTCTGAATGTTCTTTCTCTGGCTCAGATCTGAGCTGTTAATCCAAATTCTTCCCACTTTTACTGGTGTCAGATACAAGTGACATATTTTCCAGTACTACAACAAGAAGTGTCATCATTTTTATGTTGTTTATCATTGTTCTAACTTCAACATCAGCTGAGTTTCCCCATCTTCTCTGAACTGCCATCCTGCATACAATCTCTTCAGGGTGTTTTGTTTGTTGGATTTTGGGGTTTTTTTTAAGCTGCACCAGACTTCACAATGGGCTGATGTTATAATGCTGTGAGCGTTGAATGTAATCCTTTTTGGATATACGACTTTCTTCTCGTTCCACTTAAAAGAGCTTGTGTTTCCTATTTTAATTACCCTGAGAGGCATAAGAATCGTTCATCTTTTCATCTGTTTCCTGAGAAGTGACTGAGTTTTGGTTACTGTGAGATATTAAAGTTTCTCAGCTAGTATTTTTATGACAATCCTGAAGTTTATAGGAACCAGCAGAAACAAAAAAAAAAAGATGATTTTCTTTTAAGTGTTGAGATTTGGCCATCACTGCTTATAATGTAGCTCAGTTCACGTTTTGGAATAAAACCGTTTCATGGAGGAAATAATGAAGCATGACATGTGAAAGACTACATTTTGTGGTGAATTTACTGCAGTAACTTGGTTTTAGTGGCACACTGTGCTGCATTCAGGGTGAGGAGAGCACCAAGGAGACTCTGTGTGAAGGCTTGTGCAAGGGGGTGGTGGAAGATCCCTTCCCAGTGATCAGCAAGCTGGATGCTGAGCACATGCCACTGAATCCTGATACTAACTTTCCCACCAAAATCAGAGAAGCACCGAGCTAGACAGAAGCTCACAATGTGCTACCAGTTTCGGTTTCACCACAGTGGGGTTCAGTTATTGACTCCCTCCCCTGTGACAGCCATTGTCAGGTTCAGTAGAGATGTGATGTGGTGCAGGCTTCAGCCCGGCTTTGCCTTGACAAAAAGCAGCTGTCAACCTTCGGTTCTCTCGGCCTATGTGCCTCTGAACCAGTCTGAATTCTCTTACCACCCCTGAAAATTAGAATCATAGACTAGAATCTCCTGAGGTAGAAGGGACCCACAAGTATCATCCAGTCCAAATCCTGACCCTGCACAGGACACTCCAACAATCCCACCCTGTGCCTGAGGGTGTTGTCCAAACGCTCCTGGAGCTCTGGCAGCCTTGGGGCTGTGACTGCTGCCCTGGGGAGCCTGTTCAGTGCCCCACCACCCTCTGGGGGAAAAATATTTTCCTAATATCCAACCTAAACCTCCTCTGACACAGCTCCAGCCATTAATTAATTGTTTTCTGAAACTCCTGTTGAAGGATGTGAGGCCATATCAGAGCACCTAGTCTTCAGACAGAGACCAAGCATTTGATTTTATTAGGAGTTTTTTTCCATTTCTCCTGTTCTCCTTCATGTCTTTGGAAGGAGCCAGAATGTGGAGTGGCAGTCATCTGCAGATTTGAATTTCTGCCGTTGGGTGATGCTGTTTGTTCTAAATTGTAGCCCTTCAGGATTCTACTTCTTGCTCTTCAGCATGGCAGTGCTTGAGCCAAGTTTGGTCATGCCTGTGCCCAAAGGAACCAAAGGACTGGTTTCATTTTTAAAGAGGTGGGGGATGAGGTTGCACAAGTCTATGTAGGCAAAGGTTCTGCCCATTCAGCTCCTATTTGCAGAACTCCATTCAGTTATCTTTTCTGTTTGAAATGTGGCCTCTTCAAAGAGCCCCAATATTATAAGAGGATTGCAGTAATATAAAAATAAGTGATGATCACTTTTCCATGCTTTTATCAACTAATTTAATCTGCCTGCTATCCTCAGCCAGTGATTGGAAGAAACCTACTTAGCTTTTTATGTAAGCAGTGGTAGAACAGGTGACGAGAGAAGAACTTACAGTCTTTATGGAGATTTTAGAAAAATGTCTTCAGTTCTTGCATTGTTTAAGGACTTCATAAATACTCAGGATCTTCTTCTTCTGCCTGTGTTGTGAGAGAGAATAGACTTAATATTCCTCTATTGATATCTTTAGTGTGCTAATTCACATTAACTGTGCTGTTTGAAAACTTTCTGTTCTTCAACCAAAAAGCTCAGTATTTCCATCAAGAAGTGACAAAGAATTGCCTCATTCACGAGCATTTAAATGGTTAAAACTGCGAGTCTCCAAGTTCGCCTCATAATTGCAGTCAATCAGACTTGTTCAGATTGTTACGGCAGAAGTGGTTTGCTGGAAGGATTTCAAAGGGACATTGACCAAAGATCTCATAAAGACACTGGGAAAACAATTGGGTTTAAGTTCCTTGAATGGAGCATGGCCTATATGTAGCTATTGTAGCAGTGGGAGCAAGATCAAAGTATGTCAAGTCATGTCTGTGCTGAAAGTCAGAGCACCAAGAAGATCCTGAATTAATCCTCTGCTGTTTGTGAAATGCAGAATGAGCTAGATTTGCAAAAGCCAAGATGATGGCTTGATTGTATGTATTAAGATTTACTTAATTCATGACTGCCAGCAAGATTCCTTCCATCTTGCCCTGAAGCATTTCCAGTGGATAACACCACAAGACTGATTGCTTCCATCGCATATGCTGACACTAAACTCTTCTCTAGCGAAAGAGAAACTCGTGCCACCAGTGTGATTTTCCTTCTTGCTCATAAGGGTTTCACTCAGTGGGGCAAGAGGAAGCACTTAGTGATAATCACTGTATAGTCAGGTCCCCACAGGCTTAGCCTGAGGGAGACTAAGGGAGCAGACAACACCTTGGCACATCTGTTTATCCACCTTTCAGGACCGATAGAGGCTCCCATGGACTCTGCTTGGAAAAAGAAAGTGATATTACATAGTATGCCCGAACAATTCCTGTCTACAAGACTGATTCCCTAAATGTTCAGATACATCCTCACAGTCTGGAATTCCAAAATGCCCTTTGTCACTACTGATTGAGGATTGAGTGAAAACAAATGTCTGTGTGTGTATTGGGTCTGACTGAGGTAAAGTTCACAGCCCTCAACAATGCTGTGCTTTGCATTAGTAGCTGGACGGGTGTTTGTAACAGAGCAGTGTTTTGGCTACTGCCGAGCAGCGCTGTCCCTCTGACATTCCTTCCCCCATCAAAGGGATGGGAGTGGGAGAGATCCTGGGAGGGGACGCAACCAGGCCAGCTGACCCAAATTAGCCAAAGGGATGTTCCATACCAAATGACTTCAGCTCAGATATAAAAAGCTAAGGGAGAGAGGAGGAAGGCGGGGGGCATTCGTGATTCCTCAGCGTTTGCCTCCTGGAGAAACCATTACGTGTGCTGAAGCCCTGCCTGCCGGGAAGTGTCCAAACATCGCTGCTGATGGGAAGTAGAGACTGACTTTTTTTTTTTTTTTTGGCTTATGCATGCACAGAATTGTGCTTCTTTCTCTCTTTCACTGTAATAACACTGCCTTATCTCACCCTGCTGGTTGTTCTCCATCTTATTCTCTCCCCTGTCCCATTGGGAAAGGGAGTGATAAAGCAACTAAGTGGGCACCTGGCACCAAGCCAAGGTCAACCCGCTACAGTGTACTAGATAAATGGGTGAAATGGGCGTAGGAAGTCTTGGCAGTTGTGATACACAGATAAGGAATAGTTTTGACAAAAGTAATTCTTCGCAAGATAAAGCAGGATTAAATTTCAGAATAATAATTGATGCGGAGTCATTCTGGTTGGTTATCACAAATGTCCTCTGAGGTGGAAAAGTAGTGATCTGAGGAGGGACGGAAGGAAGCTCTGTCTGATTTTATTTGCACTTGCCTTTCTGTCAAAATTGTGTTCTTATCTTGCTGTTCTCATTTATGAAATGGAGTATTTCCCATAACTGAAGAATAGGGAAATTGATAATTAATAGAAGTTAGATATTTTGGGATTTACTTGCTGTATTATTTCGTATATATATATATACAGGCATGTGTGCATAATTTATATATATAGATATGTGTATCTGTGTAGATATATAATATAAAAATATATACATGAATACGAATATATAATACATACTTGAAAGAGAAGTACAGCCAGCAGGTTAAGAGAGTTGATTCTTCCCCTCTAACTCTGCTCTGGTGAGACCCCAGCTATAGCACGCCCTTCCAGTATCTGAAGGGAGCTGACAAGAAGAATGGAGAGAGACTATTTACCAGGGCCTGGAGTGACAGGACAAGGGGGAATGGCTTCACACTGATAGAGGGCAGGGTTAGATGGGATGTTGGGAAGAAATTCTTGCCGGTGAGGGTGGTGAGGCCCTGGCACAGGTTGCCCAGAGAAGCTGTGGCTGCCCCATCCCTGGAAGTGTTCCAGGCCAGGTCGGACAGGGCATGGAGCAACCTGGGATAGTGGAAGGTATCGGAGGTGTGGACAAGATGATCTTTAAAGGTACCTTCCACCCCAAACCACTCTGTGATTCAATGTACATACATACGTATGTGAAAACGTACACACGCACGAACGGATTAGGTGCCTCAATGTACTACTACAGGAGGGCTTCTCTGGATAAAATTCAAAAGATTGGTATTACTTTTGGTTAAAACTAACTGTATTATACATCTTTGATTTACTTCTCTTTGATAATCTTCCCAGAAGCAGTGTTTAAATTGCATTACACAAATATACTGTGAAAGAGATTCTCAAATATGAGCCTAATTACTCTTGTTCTATTCCTGGGAGAAAAGTTGCACTGTAGAATTTTTTAAAAAATACTGTAAATATTTTCTATGTACCTTGTTGAATCATTTTTTCATTACTGGCAAGATGATGTCTTTTGGCATCTCTTAATGAACTTTGTTTAAAAATGAGTTCTGGCACAGTCTTACTGATGTGAAAAGGAAGAAAGGAAAACAACACTGATACTGGAAAATGTGACAAAATTGTATGAACATACATTGTATGAATTTACAGAGGTTGAAAAGTCTTCCTTTGCAAGCCAGCAGTACTTTGAAAAGTACAAGTAGAAGAATGTACAAGTCTCAGATGCCGTGTGTACCCCAGGATGTGATTTAGGTAACGATACGAGTCCTGGGAATGACAGTCCCCTGATGACAGTTTCCTATGGAACAGAACATCCAGCCCAGGGGATCTGTGTGCAGTATGAATGGGTATAACCAAGGCTGGTGCAGTACTCTGATTTCAGTTTCATTATGCATTCTGCTTGTCTAACTTAAAAAATATAATTTTGTTGCTTTTAAGTATAACAAAAAATTTGGATAGTTTACTGCCTCTGAAGTAAAAATAGCCAGTGTGTTTCATTTTAGTCTAGTAATTTTTGAGGTTATATGTGCAATATTTCAGGTTACTTTAATATTTTTACATTATTATAATCTGACCGATATTTGAAGTGAAATATTGAAACTGGCCAGGTTGGACAGGGCTTGGAGCAACGTGGTCTAGTGGAAGATGTCCCTGCCCATGGCAGGGAGTGGAATGAGATGAGCTTTCAAGTCCCTTCCAACCCAAACCATTTCATGATTCTGTGATGAGGATTAGCTTCATTTTGTGTTCTTCCTAAACTAGAATAAGTATTGAATATAAGTGTTTCTCCTCTCTGTTTTTCTGCATGTTTTAGCATTACAGACAGCTTTGGTTTGGCATTAATCTTACCTACAACAAAATAAGAACAATTTTGATTTTGGTCTAGCAATTACTGTTCTAAAACACAATTATGGAGCTCAGTGAATTCATATTGAAGCTGGCAACAAATGTTGAATTTTAATAAGGGGAAATTATAACATTTACCTTCAAATCAATTTTTTCCTGTCTTTTTAGAAAATGAGGGGTGCTACCCATGGAGCTATTCAGGGCTTGAAATTTTCCATAGGAGAGTTTCCAACTTCTCTAAAAATCTCTTCATCCTGGAGTCCAGCAAATGTATGATTGCGCATTTGGCTTTGGAAATACTGAAGGGCTTTATTTGGAAATATTGAAGGCCTTTATTTCAGGCAATTATTCAATATTTTAGCTAAAAATAATAATAATAAAAAAAACAGTGTTTTGCCTGCAAACAAAAATGCAAACAGCTCAGTGTAATTAGTCATAAATTGGTAAGTTCCCTTTAATTTGCATCTAACTTTTGTTGCCTGCTACTTGAATGTCACTCCCTCAGTATCTTCCAGCCAAGTCTGTTTAGTTGTCTCAGCTCTGCCTGTTCCCCACAGCTCCAGGCATAAGAAGCAGAGGCAATTTGAGAGGACACTTGACTACTGCCAGTTCTTCTGGAACCTACAATCCAGATGGAGTATTTGGTGGTTGGGAGTGTCACCTCTTAGTTCCAGCTCTTGAATTGTACAGATTCATGAGCACCTCACCATTCAATGCACTTTTTTAAAAGTGCTTTTAGAATTTGTAACTGCTGAGAAAAAAAAGTGCTCGTAGTTCCCCTACAGTAGATCAACCTGGCGGCAGCTGATTGAGGTTCTGATTCAAGGTTTTTTCTCCTCTCACCTTCTGACCCACCATTACTATCAACCTGTTCCTGCAGGCATTTCTATAAAAGTGTTGACCTGCTCCTTTGAAAATCAACTTCAAATATAAGTGTTTATTATTAAACTCCTATAGAAATTTTCTTTTTAAAAAATAGTAAAAACTAGTGAGTTATAGAATTCAGAATTTTTAAAAAAATGTTTCTAATTTTTGTGATTGCATTAATTATGGTACAGATTTCATCTATGGAAATGTACCCTCAGGCTCTGTTCATATGCAATTTTTTTTCTTGTTAATGGACTGGCTAGGAAGAGTTGGCTGTGCTTGGGTAGGTTTCCTTTAAATGATTTTTAATAACACGGTGCATATATACTTAATGTAGAGTAATGAAATGGTCTTGAAACAAGGACTCTTTCTATTTTTCAGTTAGAACCTGCAGTCTTGACTTTATAGGCTGTAATCAAATTAATGATCTGTTGCAAGAAAAAAAAATTATATAAATAAAGCAAAACAGAACATTCAAAATTGTATAAACAATTGGTTTAGTGCTCGAGTATATATATACACATGCCTTGTTTTGCACAATAATATTTTCAGGTAAATTAACCCTATGAAAGGATACATTTATTATGGAATTTTTAAAACAATTTGAACAATACCTTTGCAGATTTAAAAACCTAGAATTTTGTTTGTCATGGGTATAGGAGTTCAGCTAGAAATGGGGAATCTTACTTTCATTGTACCTGCAGTTGTTATTACCAGACTACAAGACATTTAGAGACACAAATACTCAGAAAACCCTCTGGTAGTTGTAATTTAGAGGTAAATTAAGAAACTACTATGCAATCTCCTTGTGTACAGCTTCATGTATCATCTCGCTCAGTAGCCTGAGGCATTAGCAAGCTTTCAGCATGAAATTTAGTGCTGGAGCATGCATTCCTGAGTTATTGTATATCATGCATACCACATGTATGGCTCTTATAGACATATAAATCACAACATCAGGAGTCTTGTTTGCTAAATGTAAAGTTGATCTTAATCTCAGCAAAGTGGCTAAATTTATCTTAATAAGAGAATCTGATCCTGTGCAAAGGTTAGGCTTGGTGAATCATTAAAAGGAAATGGGTATTCTTAGAATTTCAGGTAAATGCGGAGAGTAATTGCTCAACTTTCTGTGAGTCTGGATTGTCAGCAAAAAAACACTGTCAATGTCCCATGAGGGCTGGGCCAGTCCCTGGTGCGTACAGCAAGTAAATGTGTGAGGGACAATTTTCTAGCCTTGAGGGCAAGTTGCACAGTTTGGCATGGCTCACGTACACATCGCAGCATTCTCCTCCTCTTCCTCCCCTCAATCTTCCCCCACCAAAATCAAATCACAGAACTGCCTTTCCTTTCCTTGGGAAGAGCCCATGGCCTGCACTGTGTACTCAGCAGTTCCTGAGTGTTGCCCAGAGAAGTGGAGGTTGTCGGGAGCCAGCAACCCCAGGGACCATCTGAAAAATGCAGCAAGGAGCAGCACCCACAAGGCAGTTCCAAATCTTAACATCCCAGCTCTGTATCTGCTCGTGCTCTCAGAAGCTCTGCTGAAATGAGCTGTATCGACCCAAGTTTATTGTAGCCTTCAGAATTCACTAGTGTATTGTTCACTTCAGATGAGGTTGATTAATCTTGTCCTTCCTTCCACCCTACGTTCTACATCTCCTGTAATGGTTCTTGTATTTGTTTTGATCTCACTGAGAGAGATTAGACCTTGGGTCCCATTGGCTTGGGCCATGGAGGCCTGCACCTCAAAATGTTCTTTGTGGGTAAACCTTTGGCAGCTCATTGCTAGTTCATTTGCTCACCTCTTGAATCACCACGCTTGTTTTTGAAGCTGCAGTGTGCCCTGCTCCTGTATTAACCTCATGACATTCTCTGGTTCCTAACCTTTTTCAGTAGTTTGTTTTCCTTGAAAATAGTTTTTGAAATACTAACAGCTCCCAACCCACACAAGAGGTTTGTTAAGTACTGCATTAATCTACTTGTCGGCGGGGGGGCGGGCAGGCATTCTGAATCAGCAGTGGCATTTTGAAATGCAGTTAGGCATTCTGTAAGTCCTATGAGGAACAGCTGAGGGAGCTGGGAAAGGGGCTCAGCCTGGAGAAAAGGAGGCTCAGGGAGGACCTTCTGGCTCTGCACAACTCCCTGACGGGAGGGTGCAGCCAGGTAGGGGTCGGGCTCTGCTCCCAGGGAACAAGGGACAGGATGAGAGGAAATGGCCTCAAAGGGAGGTTCAGGTTGGACATGAGGAATAATTTCTTCATGGAAAGGCTTGGCAGGCATTGGAATGGGCTGCCCAGGGAGATGGTGGAGTCATCACACCTGGAGGTGTTCAGTGACATGGCACTCAGTGCTCTGGTCTGAGTGATGAGGTGGGGATCGGTCAAGACTTGGTGATCTTGGTGGTCTTTTTCAACGTTAGTGATTCTGTGGATCTGAGCTGGGTTATGATGCAAGTGGACCATGTCATTTGATAACTGATGTCTTCAGTGGTCATGGAGGTGCAGTGTAAGGTGCAAGGAGTTATTCTGCTCTTATATATTGCTATGGTTGTAGATAACTGCTGAAAGGGGGCAAGTACTAAAGTGTTACACTACTGCAACCTAGAGTATCATTTGTTTTCTGAATTCTTTTGTGGTTTGGCAGTTTGGGACTTTCCAGAACTATAATGGAAAAGTTACAAAAACTTTATGCTGCCAGAATCACACTTTGTAAAAATTGTCAGTGGGAAATTGTCTATCAGTTACTTTTAACTGCAGTTACATCAGCAAAAGGGGTTGCAAATGTCAAAAATGATGAGCCATCATAAAAAGATCATCATTCAGATTTCTTTTGCAGTTAAAAATGAATCACCGTTACTGACAAAATCCTGAAATCATTGAGGAATTAATCCTGAATGCATAAAAGGTGTGAAAAAGACCCCAAACCAAAGTAAACCCCTTTCTGCTCTGCAGTGTGAGAAACATGAAATGTTTGAATAATACGCGTGCACAGGGATTTCCCTGATTTCTTTAGTTAAGCTGATCAGTCATAGAATCCCAGAATGGTTTCGGTTGGAAGGGACCTTAAAGCTTCTCTGATCCCACCCCCTGCCACAAGCAGGGACATCTTCCGCTAAACCAGGTTTCTCCAAGCACTGTCCAACCTGGCCTTGTTAAAGAACAACACTTGAATTCAACTATACCGGTTTACAAACCTTAGGTTAATGTTTTTCTCTTTAAAAAACAGAGAAGACTTCTTTGTCATCCCCATACACAGTGATATTTTCTGGGTTTTATATTTGCATACAGTGCCGCTAGCCACTCCGGAACAGGCTGGCAATCCAGAACACCTTTGTTAGTGTACCTCTACTTCTCATTAAAGAAGGAGTTTATAGAACACACAGCTGATGAGAAATCAAGTAAAATTTGCGTTTAAACAAAGAAATCAAATGTGGAAAATGACATTTGTGGAAATAGTCACCGTTTTTTCCCAGGCTACCATCAAATGAGAACAGATTCATCGTAATAATGAATGTTAACTTGAATAAAGCTTCTCAATGTATTTAAACACTTTTTCTATTGAAAAGTATTTCTCTCATGCCACAGCTTCCCTTGTTTTAATACTACCAAATCTTTTAAATACATCACTGAAAGTCTTCTGTTTTATTTGTTTGCTTTCAGCATATGAGAAATAATTTAGTCTGTCTGGAATATTCTGATTTCAAGAGTATATCTTTGTCAGGCAGAATTCTTAATCATGAGGGGGGTTTATTCATAAAATGTGTAACTGTTGTCCCAGTAAAATTGTTGCTGAAGTAGTTTGTGACATTATTTCAATTATGCAGAAATAAGTCCATCTGAATTGTAGAATAATCCTGAGTTGGAAGGGAGCCACAAGGATCATCAAGTTCCACTTCTGGATCTGACTTGTAAACAATGCAAAACTGAACCAAAAATTTACTCTGTTCTTTTTATGGTCACTTAATTCACAGTAATTTCTTATTTTTGACAGTGTTTACTATTTGTTTTACTTTGCAGTAGATGCTTTCTACAAAAGCACAATACCAAAAAGAGGTGTAAGAAATCCCAGCACCCTCAGTAGGTCTGTTATTGCTGCCTGTGAAATTAATGTGGTAGGTTGGAGTCACTCTTCAGGTAATATGGGCAGGAACTGATAGCTGAGCGTGCAGAGCTTGGGAAGGAGGAATGAAAGGAGCTTGCTGTTGAATCATATTTAAAAGAGGACCTGTTCCTCATTAGGGAGTCAAGCTGAATACTTCAACCTTCTCTTACTATTCCTAAATGTCCCAGTGAAGTTGTTGGGATTTATTCATGCTTTGAACAAATAAAAATTGTACTGAATTTGCTTATAAAATGATGTGGAGGAAGAAGTGAAAGGGCTTTACAGGAAGTAGTTACACCAGGATTGATGTTTTTTATGGGTTTATAAAATAAAAAATATAGCCAATGAATTAGTTTTGAAAAGTGAAAGAAAGTGTAGTTGCTTTGCTTTTGTATTTGAGAGGACATGCCATCAGTTCTGTTTTGGATGAAGAATACTTTGTGACTTGAAGGTATCATAAAATACTGGGAAAAGGACATGAATTGGTCTCAGCAGAATAGTGTATGTCTAAAGCTTCTTCCAGCTCGAGAATTGATTTGCACTTGCATTGGCCTCCTTTGAAACCATCCCCAGTAGTCTCTTCAGTAAAGTGAGACAACATCTTTTAGTCCTGAAAGAAAACAATTATTGTAATTGTGAGATTTGGGGTGGTGGTTTTTTGTTGGTTTTTTTTTCCTTTCAAAAGGACCATACTTCCAATATTTACATGTTTCTCAGAAAACATCACATTTCCTATAAAATAGAGTGTGAGGTTGGCACCGCTCAGTGTGACATATTATTTGCTGTAGTATTCAGTGATGGGGTTGTATGGTTGGCTCAGGCTTCTGAGGGCTTCCTTGACTGGTCTGATTTAAAACACAAGCAGCAAACACCATTAAACTGTCTGCCTACTGTAGTAGCCACCTGGGTCCTGCAGTCTCCCATTTACCATTTCTGTCGAGTTCTAGAAAGGCATTTTACAGTCCTTTCCAGAATCACTTTGTTTTATTATGCTTTAACCTAGTGAAAAATTTAATTATTATCAAGGATAGTTTTGTACTTAACATTTAACAGAGTGCACATCCTTAAGACATGTACTAGAAAATAAATGGTTTGTTCTTTGACCCGTCAGTAAAACCTTAGAAGCTCTGCATACAAGGGAATGTGGAAGCAGAGAATCATGAATGCCTTTAATAAATGTCTCTGTGCGATCTCCAGTCTTCTAGCCTACCAGCTTTCTCCTTTTCTTCTTTCCTTACCCCACCTCCTTGGCTGTGAAGTTTGAGGTGATATACTCAATAATTTATTCTTTACAGCTCCTTTAAAAAATTTAGCAGTACTGAATTCACCTCACAATTGCAATAGGAAACTCTGAGGAATGATGGGAAACTGCGACCACTTTGCTTTTAGTCTTGAGTCTGTCAGTGCACTCTGAAGTGCTGTGATTCAGTGTGCTGAATTTAGCTGCAAATTTAACCATGAAACATAGAAATCACGGGCTTAAATCATAGCATGTTTTTAAATCATCCTACATTTTTCACACACATTATTTTCATCATTTGAGCATTTGCTGCAGATGGAATTATATGCCTGACGTTGATTTTTTAGTTTTTTAAAAAATCCTTGTTTCAAAGTGAAATGAAGTGAGAATGTTGGACGCAGCAAAAGTCATCATTAGAGCCTGGAACATCCGATTGGCATTTATTTTTGCTTGCTGAATTCAGAAGTTTCCTAGTAAGAGTCGTAATTCTGGATGTTGGGAGTGGAAGCAATTTCAGAATATAGTTGTGATGTTTGAGAACGATGACATATGTGGCCTCTGTGAGGGTGGTGCATTCATTAAAACAGCGTATGATTTTGGATTGGTTTTCCTCCTTTTCCATTCCCACTTACTTCTAAGTTGAAAGCAGCCAGCAGTTTTCAAGGATTTCAGCTGGACTGTGTGTCAGGGAGCAGTTGAAATGTTGAGAGAAGGAAGCAGCAAGGAAGGTGTGCCAGCTGTTGGGGAGAAATTCAGTGAGTACCAAAGCTGGCCTGAGTAATAGAGCAAAGTAACAGAGTCACAAGGCTGTGGTGCCCATTTTTGTCTGGAAGAGTGTGTGATCACTAGTGTAGAACAGTAATGAGGAAATCTTCAACAGGAGCGTTCAGTGGTAATCTATTTTTCTGTCAACGTCAATAATTTTCAAAATCAGGATATTTTATGGATGGCCTGGAATTCTGTTACAGAAGAAAAGTTATTCCGATGTAATATAAAATGTGAAACTGGAGAGAACAAAACTTCAAACAAACAAACAAAAAACCAGCAGAAATACCCCCAAAAAATAACAAGCCAGTACACACAACCCACAAAACAATGTCTCTCGTTTTAATTGAGATATTCATAAAATGCTTTCTAAAGTTTGACATGGAAGACAAAAAATGCTGTAGCCACCAAAACAGTGGCAGCTTGCCAGAATGACTTGGAACTTCCTATTACAATGGTGATTAAAAAGGCTGAAAGGTGTCATGTGACTTGTTCAACCTTTATCCCTGTATTTTTTCAGAACTTCAAGGTGTGAAGTCTTCGGTTTTCACTTTGCTTTAGAACGAAATAAAATTTTGAAGTTTTGACCGTCTTGTACGAGTTGTCTCTAGTCACATAGCTAATTCTTACACTTAATTTCCTTTAAGTTTCTTTGTTCTAATGAAAGAAGACAATTAAGAGAACCTCTTTTATAGCAGTGATTGGAAATCGGCAAACTAAGATCATCTGATTACTGGGTTTCATGGACTGAGAATAGGAGAGTGCATGACTAGAAATACATAAATGTATACTGTGGTGTTGATGCAAATTTGTACAAATTCAGCTGATTTGAAGGGCAGTGTTGAATACTGGATGATGTTAAGCACCATTGTTCTCTCTTACTGCTGCTGCCAGGATAGGCAAAGGCTACACTAGCAAGTATTGTGTGTTTCAAGCAAAATGAGACTTGTGTTGGACCTCGCTTTATCCATGTCAAGTCGCAGATCCAAACCTAACCAGAGCAAACAGCCTGCTTCTCATGACAGCATCTGTTTGTTGTGGCTTCTGGTTCAGGAACTGTACGGAAGAGAATGAGGGAAGCTGCGTTGTTTAAAAAGCAAATGTTTCAGTTGTGTTACTGTCTCTTGTGGGAACCTGTTCTGAATTCTCAAGTGTTTGTATTATCATCTCAGTGGCTGGAAACTCCTGTGTTTTGCTCTTGGAAAGACTAGTTGAAAAAATGATTCAGCAGCTGAGTTAGCTTGTTACCCTCTCCTCATAGCTGGACACTCTGCATCTGCTTATTTTGATTCAGGCCTGATGGTGTGCTCGGTACCTTCATCTTCCCTTCTTCTTCCATAAGGCCAAACCCCTCATTTTCTAAACTAGTTCTCTGAGGAGAGGTTTGGGACATCACAAAGGTACCCCACATTTAGATTCTAAGATATTTTTTTTTATTGTAATTTTTTAACCTCCAAGAAAGAGGCAAGGATCTCCACTTTTGGGATAGTTGAAATAAACCTCATGTCTCTCTGGGCAGTAATGCTGAAAGAGGGAGAATATCTTTGAATTTAATGTAGCAGGAGCAACGGGTTTTGTTGCCATGATTTCTGAATTTCAGACATTAAAATGTTAAGTACATGCTTACTTAGGTGGTGTAGAGGTGGAAGAGTGTTCTAGGGACATTGCCTTGGTTGAAGTGGACATGAGCAAAGTCATTCAGGCTGATGCACGGGGCTCTCAGACCAGCTAAGCAAGGCTGCTGTGATGTCCTGGAGAAGAGAGCCTCTGTCCACATGTATTTCAGTAGATCTGCAGAATGTGGCGAACTCCTATAATAGACTTGATGGCCGCAAGCCACAGCTGCCTGTATTCTAAGCCAAAGTGCCTGTAGTCTGCAGTAGGCCTTGGAATCTAGTAGCACTGAAAGCCTAAAGTATTCTTTTGTCTTTTGAGGTAGAATCTCCTGTTTATCTCTTGTCACTTCTGCTGCTTGGAAAAACAAACGAAAAAGCCCAAAACCAAGACTCAGAAATGAAAAACAATGAAGTAACATTTTTCCGTATCATCATAGATGCAGAGGAGCCTGTTTGGGAGCCTAACAGTTGCTGTGTTCCTACTCTTATTAAGCTCTTCTGTTACCCACATTGTAGGCTGGATTCTGCCCAGATGTCTAATCACTAATAAGCTACTTATTGAGGAGGTCTTGGAGGAAAATTGACTGTTAGTCAGCCTGGTTGGTATCAGGGTCTAAAGGACATACTTCTCACTACATAGTCATTATGTAGTCCTCATGTGGTACATTCAGGAGGAGTAAAGCTTAAAAATATCTTTAATGGTCACCAAAGACTGGCAACAAATCCCCAATATATATTTCATTGGATTCCTTTTCTTTGGCATAATTTAGTATTCTAGCGTGATTTTCTGTCTAAGGAAGTCATGCAGACTTAGAGACAGAAGGGATTGAGGGAGCTGGAACCATTCACCTGTCCAGAGCAGGACTGGGTAGGGTGTTCATGGCTAAGGTTTGTCAGGTCATTTGCAGAGACTTGCAATATTGGATTCTGCTCCAGCAGTCTGAAGCTGGTGTGTCAGTGTATTGCAATGCTTCTTTAACCATTACTGTTAAAAATATTTCATGGATGTGTAATGTGAATGGTCTGTTCTTTAGACTCACTACTTCTGGTCCTCCTGAATGTGGATAATAGAACGTACTATTTTCCTAATGAAAGGTTGCTGTGTTCACAAACAAGCTTCTGCTGTAGGTTAACTATGTTGCTTATGCTCTTTTTTTTAAATTTTCACCAGTTGTGGGGTTTAGACCTCACTTGTATTCCTTTTTTATTTTCTTCACAGCCAGTTCCTGTATTTCTTCAGTATACTGAATCGTACAAAATTCTTACTTTTTACTCTAGAAAACATGAAGTTGTTTCCATTTGTACAGTTGGGGAATCCTTTTTATTTGCTCTAAGGCATTAATTCAAAGTTATATGAGTTTATAAGAATAAATTCATATGAATGGTCTGGCATCCAAAATACAAATGATTTTAAGATTTCTCTGTCATGTGAAGTCAGTGAATATGCAGGATTATTGCACTAATGGTTAAGAATCATATTTTTCTAGAACTGCTTCTGAATTTTACATCCTTTGGTAAATTTCTGTCAACTATTTCCAGCTTTATAACCAAGAAGAGGTCATATTAGAGTAGAAAGAATCTGATCTTCAACTAAATGTGAGGAAAAGAATTGACTTGTGCTTCTTTCCATGGTTTTGCTGGAGTGAGATGGAAACGTCTTAGACTCACACAGCCATTCAGGAAGAGATCGCCTGCTTAAAGTTGAATTCAGAGTAGGTTACTCAGGGATTTTCTAGACAAGTCTTGAAGTCCTCCAAGATGGAGAGTCCACAGTGGCTGCGCCATATCCTCATAGTGAAAATTTTTTCCTTGTATCCAGCCAGAACCTTCTCTGTTGCACTTCTATGTCCATATTTTCTCTATTAAAACTATTTTGAACCCGAGTCAGGAGAGCAGCTCTGTCTTGCTGACTGGTTTATAGGGATGTGGGAAGGCTGCCAGCAGGTTCTCCTGAAGCCTCCTTTCTCAAGGAGGCTCAAACTCCCAGTTCCCTCAGCCTCTCTGCAAGGCATAGCTTCAGCCCCTCAAGTAGGTTGTCTCACGAGTGTCAGGGAGTGGAATTGCTTCCCTGGATCTATTGGCTCTACTCCCATGGATGCGTCTTAGGATACTGTTGATGCATGTGAGATGGATGTTAATATCTTGATGATTCAGCTCTTGAGAAGTATGTTGCAATTTAATCGTTTCAGTAATCTAGGTCACTAAGAGAAGTCATAAAATACAGTCAACAAGTGTGTTCTGCTACCTTAATACATTCGTTAGGTTTCCTGTGGTGATGTCTGCCCAGCTGTGTTAATCTTCCTTTTCTCTCTGACTTTGCCTCCTCCAGGTTTTAATTCCATTAGCCGGTCTAATTTGTCAGAGAAATATGGGGATCAGATTTACTGTTATGCTCCTACTTTTAGCCTTGTGAGAATCACCAGATAGGGTAGATGAGAAACCCAAAGAAGTGCTCCAGAGAGGGGAAGTTGGGTAGTGGCAGCTGAAGCCCTGATGCGCTGCAGACCCGGGCTGGCGTTTGGCAGCTGACGAGCACAGCCTTACCTAGGCACCAGATGCTGCTACTTGAGGGGGCTTGGGCACTTACAGCTGTGTGACAGAACTGGAAGCATTACAAAGAGTGAAGGGAAGGAGCCAAGTTCATAAAAATGTGAAGTTTGCCAGTTTGATTGCTCCCAGAAACCTTTTAAGTTCCGTAAGGGGAGTTAAAATTTAATACTGTGGAGCTAAACATGAATAGAGACAAGACTTTTTGTCTGGTAGGGAACTGGTGATCTGTAATGAATGTTGTCTCTAGAGGTTTTCCCTATAAATGGTTCCTACTCGTTCCTGGTTTTTAACTCATTTCTAGAATATGTTTCCCACCCTAAACCGCTTTTTAACCTAGAAATTTGTCTTTCTGGTTTTCAGTGTGCTTTTCAATAATGTGTGAAAAGAAGAGTAAGTGTCAGCATGGATTACTCGGACTGTTACTAGTCCACTTCTGTTTGAGAGAACATATTCTTTTTGCTCACCTATAGTTTGGCCAAACAGAACTTCTGAGAAATAGAAGTTTTTCTGTGACTGAAACAAAGACCTTTCTCATTCTGCATTGATTGAAGGCTGAAAATTCGTTGCATTCTGGTGGAAGAGTAGTTTATGTTCAGTTATTGTTGTCTAAAGGCATGAATGTTCTTTTCTGCATAATAGTACTCTTAGTTGATTAGGTGATGTTTCTATTGCACAAAATGTTAATGATTCTTTGAAGAGATTATTTTTGCTGGACTATTTTTTATTTTTTCTATTTTTGTCTATACAGTTGGTGGACCTGGAGATTGTAGTTGCATTTTACTAGATGCAGGCAGATTCAGCAACAAGCATTGTCATGCTCAGAGAATTTGCGTTCTTACCGCTGAGCTTGGCTCCATTGCTGCTACAGGGAAAGATTCAATAAGTAGTCTCAATTAATTTATACTTTTCCTGGGCTCTGCTGTGAATGATTGCGTTAATGGTAATTACTTCTGTGTATTTCATAAGAAAGTACTGGGAGATTGTCAGGAGCAGTTCTGTTTAGGCATATATCCTTCACTGTGCTACTGACCTTGTTTATATATTGGTCAATAAATGTGATTTCTGTAAGATAACAGAAAGATGTCAACTTCTGTCCATATGTTTTCATTGGTTATGAAGGGAAAAAGCATAGCTTTTTCATCAGGGTTGACATGCCCCAGATCATCTGAATTAAAGACTTGGCTGTGGAAGCACTAGGCATATACAGTCTGGGCTAGTTCTTCCCATAAACTTTGTTTTATATTTGTATAGCACCTTTGCTTACATGAGCTTCGTTTTAGAGCCTGGTTTAAATAATTAAGATAGATTCTTAAATTTCAGGTACAGAGAAAGAGGAAAAAACTAGCAGTCACTGTCACTGGGAAAGGCATTTTCTCTTCAGTGTAATACATTTAAATTTCTCCCACTGGCATGATTCACATCTTCATTATGTTTCAAAAGCAAATGCAGTAAATAAATGGGACAGCAATATAAAGCTGTGTTGTGAAAGTAAGCTTTTTAACTGGCAGGGATGGATACCTGCCTTCGAATGCTGGATATTCTGTTTCTGCTTTTTTAGAAAACTATTTCAAAAACTGACATCGTAACATTAGGCCAAGATATTCATTACTGGCATGAGTGAAGCACTAGAGATCATTAGCACAGAGCTGGATTGTTTAAATTCTAAAATTGTCTTACGTAACCTTGCAGCTTCATTTTCTGTTTCAGTGTAGTTCAGAATACAGTATTATTCCGAACTACACTGTTCTTGATAATAAAATAACCTTGTGGCTTTGTTACAGTCCAGTGCAGTTCCCTGTTTTTGTTTTTATGTTGTCAGTAATGTAAATGGAAAATAGATTTAGTGATCTTTGTAACATGGGCCAATGCGAGCAGTTCTATTCGCCCGACAGACACCACGACTGTCCTATTCTGTAGTTTCTGTCTATAATTTCTTCCAAAATCTGGATGGATTACAGCCAGTTTCACACCAGCCACAAATGTTCTCTTCAAAGGTACTTTCACACCATATTTAAAGTAAGATTTGGGTTTTGTGCAGTATTGACTCCTTCCCCAAGCCCTGCAGAAGATCGCTGCAAAAGCTCCACTCCCTTGCTCTGCACTGGGCATTTCACAGACAGTTCTCTTCAAAGCAAAAACTCTGAGACCAGTAATTAGTTGGAAAAGTTCCCAAAGCACTTTCTATTGGGCAGTGTAGTTCCAATGGATCTGTGTAAGAGGTTGATATGTAGGATGATTTCTCAATGTTTTCAAAATGTGCTGATTTGGGAGGTTACAGGGAGATGAGAGCAACAGGATTTGAGAGACTCTCAGCAGTGCAAGTAGGACACTGGGTAGGACAGTGATTCTTCTCTCTGACTGCCTGTGGCACTCTCGTTGCAGAGGCGGCTCTGCTATGTGCAGAGCAGTTGCTGAACTGGCTCACATTACAGAGCACGAGTTGTAGGTTGCCATAAAAGGCTTTTTCGGTGGACCACTGGTGGTTCCGGAGCAGCTGGCATGGACTGGAACTTTTCTAATAGTGGTTGCTCAGGATTCGACCTCTTCATCTCACGAGTCACTTGGCGTATATAGATTTGTCTTGGGTAGGTACACTGTAAGGTTTTTCTTCTTGCTTCGTTTCCTTGTGTAGTAAGTCACAGGTGACATTCTAAAGCTGGCATTGTGGTGAGGAAAGCTGTGCCTAACTCATGCAAATTGTATGCGCAGTTCAATTGTATGATGTTCAAGAAACTCCAAGGGGGGAGGTGCGGGGCAGTGGTAGTTAGCAAATTGCTTTTTCATGAAGGTATCACTAAGACTGTGGTTTGCTGCTGCTGTTCCTACATAACTTTGAAGGAATCTCATCATATTCTCGCAGTAACTCTTTGAAGCGTCGGTAGATCTTAATTAAAATTGTACTTTCCCAAAGTGCTTACTCTGTTAACCAGACATCTTGTTTGAATCAAACTGGAGCAGATTATTGCATGGTTTGTTTCTGTTGACAGCACTTAATCCCGATTAATTTCTACTGTTCAGCATTTCACTGGTGGGAAATAAGAGGTAGTAGCATTGTAGGCACATCAGAGTTTGGCTACAGCCTGAACATCAAAAGGACCAGCATTTCCCAAGCATGTGCAAGTGCTGTGTTACTTAAAGGTCACTGCTTGTTCAAGCTTTGAAGTATGATACTATACGTGGTGCATGGCCTTTGGAGAAAACACAAACATTTTGTGGAAAGAATGGGTATTTTTAAACTCGTATTATTAACTGTACTTCATGTAGGTAAAGTTAGGCTTGTTAGCGCAGATGTGGAAGGTGGGTTTCAAGACCTCGCAGTACTCTTTGCTTCTCGTACACGTAAGCATTGCCTGTCTGTGTGTCTGTCACCACTGCTTTCTCACGTTATGGCTTGAGACTCTGCAATAAGATTATCTGAAAAGGAACTTGTAAGAGGCATGTGCTCATCTTTGTCTCTTGAATTCAGTTTTATTGATCCGTAGGCTGTTCGAGATTTCACATCTAAATCTCCTACTCGACTTGCCTCTCTTATCACAAAACTTGCGTTTCAGAAAGCTAATGATCCTGCAGTGTAAACTTTGGGATTTATTGTCTTCCTTGATACATTAAAAATGTATCTTGTTTGGGGCAAAAAAGATGGAAGAGAGAACGCCATCATCAAGCCATGGCCTAAATTGGCACTAGGTTAAATTCCTTTGCCTGACAGTTCTTGGTTTGAAATTAAATTTTAAGAAATTAAAGAACTTAAGATAGGAAGAAGTATAGCTTGGCTGTCACAGAATGGTTGAGGTTGGAAGGGACATGTAAAGCTGTAAATATGCATGTGTGATGTTACAGTGTACCTTAGGAGTCTACATAAATTTCTTATGGAACATACTTTCCATTAGATAATCATGCTCCATGTTTATTGTTAGGATCAGCTTGTCCCAAGTACTTGGTAAAGTGTATGTGTATGAGTCTATTGGGATTATATGTTGTTATCTGGTACACACACACAAATGTAGTAGTGCAATTTGTGAACTCCCATGTGTATGTATGCACAAGTAACTAAAGTTGCCAGATCTCATCTTTGCTCATTTACTAGTAACATAAGGAACACTTTCTCAAAGGAAAAACATCAACGGCTCTTACCTGATATAAAGAATATGTGCTGGGCACATACAAGTAACACATTGCTGCTGAAGGTACAGGAGATATGGCCTCATGCAAACTTGTGTGTGTGTGTAGGTATTTTTCAACTTCTTTTTTTTCCTATTTTTTTACTCCACAGTTTTTCATGGTTCTTCCTTCTGGAAGCAAGCATGAGCTGTCAGTGAGCATAGCTTATCTGGCTCTGTGGGAGAAGCAGAAAATACCTCAGTCAAACACTTGCTAAATGAAGGGAGAATGTGAAATTCGTGCCCGCTTGTGTTACTGTTCCGTGATACTCATGCTGAAAACACCAGGTTTACTCTGCAATTCATGTTAGCATGTTTAATATTTTTGATGAAACAAACATCCCTGTTACATTTTTACGTATTTCTTGCATGAAACATTGTTTGTATTGTTGAGACATCTGTTAAATTAAACTTTTGTTTTTATTTAGGTGTATGACTTGGATGGCATTTCCTTAATTCTGGACAATTGCAGCATTGATGACAACAATCCTTGTATCCTTTACAAAAGAATTCTGTTTATTGAATATGACTCATGAAAAAAGGTGTGGGGGTTTCACAGATTTATGCCAGCATTGCTTTCACTGGGTATCTAAATGTAACTGGCCCCATGAGCTTCTAGGTTATATTTAAATGAAGTGAGCAAGGGCAGAAATAGGCTTCCATGAACTGGATTCTAAGTAAGTTAGCTATGGTTATATTCTATTTCCTAAAATAATAAATATTACTGGTTTGCAAGTGCCTATTCAAAGAGCTGTGACAGAAATCTGAATTCAGATTCTGGTCATTGTATCAGATTTTAGAGCTTTTGCTTCCACTGAAGTTTTTTCAGGAAACTGAATAAGTACCCCGTCAATTCTCTATGCTTATTAAATCAGATTGGGAAGTTTGTTCTAAGCAGAGACAAAGCTAGCAAGCTTGTTACGAAAATATGTGTAATTGAGAAAATCAGTGATGCAAATTAATGAAATGTTGGGGAGATTTTAATATAAATGGCATCATGCTTCATATTAGAGATTTCTTTTTCTGGAATTTAAGAGCAGAAACTTTCAAAAGTAGATTGTTATTAGAGGGAAATAGTCTGATACTGAAGATAAGCAGTTGTTAAGCAGAGTTATCCATCTCTTTGAGTAATATAAGTGTGTTCAGTGACTGAGCTGTGATTTTCTGTCATCTAATCATTGGCTCTTTCTAAGTTTCTGCTAAGTGTATCTGGAAATCAAATATCTTTCCTGTACAGAGTCATGTCAGTTTTTTAATACTGAACACATGAAACAGGTTTTCAAATGATTATATAAGAAAAAGCACATTCTATTTAACAAGTATCAACAAACAAACAAAAGGAGAAGTGAAAATGTTTCTTATTTTCTCAGTTGTGTCCTGCAGAATATCATCTACCTAAAAGTATATCTTAAAATGATGAAATAATGTAGATGATAGCCCAATGTTAACAAGCTGGGTAGAGGAGCAAGAGGTGGTAAGTATCCTCTGAGTTACTCGGTTTGATGCTTTATATCCGCGAGTTTTACATCCTCAGTATTCCTGTAGTTTGAGACCTGACAGTGTGCCTCTTGACAGTGCACTGAGTGACAGAATTGTATTTTCATGGTCCAGATCTGGTAACCGGCACTGCTGGATGTGGTGGGATGGGCAGGGAAAGTTACCTTTCCCTAAGTGGAAAAGCAGCCCTGAGAAAACCTAATAAGGAGTTTTGGTCCCAAGTGACTCTCCTTTGCTGAAAGGCACAAATGTGCAACCACTTCTAGGATTAATCCTTCATTTTAGCTGTAGTAAAAGAGGATAAAGTTTGAGATGCTCAGGGGGTAGAATTGTAATTTATGATCTTGAATGAAAGAGAAATAAAATACCATGAGAGTCTTTACTGTGTTTTGAGCAAAGTAGAACTTCTTGCACCTTTTGATACAAGCTGACGTTTTATGGCTGTACCGTAAACTTCTTACTAGAGGATAAAACTTTGTTTACTTGGTTTTTAAAACCATAATAGCACCTCTTAATGTGAGCTTTCACCAGTGATCCATGGCATAGAGTATTGGGGGATATGGAAAAGTGAGTAGCGCATGGGCACAAGGGGGACTTGCCTGCTGTGACAAAGTTTGCTGCATCAGCTTCTGGACTGCAGCTCCTGGCTATTGCTCTGTTTATTGTTTTGACCCCTTGCTGTTCCAGGTGCTCTTGTGCTACGTGAAGTTAATGCTCCCCCGCTTCTCTTCTGCCTCTAACATTCCTCATCTGTTGCCTTCCCAGCAGGTCGTACACAGGGAAGCAGAAGAGACGTTTGCAATTTAGATCTGTCTCTACTTTCATCTGCTTTGCAGCATGTTCTGCTACTTCTGGACACCATAAACCAGCTCCTTAGTAGCATGTAGGGGCCTGAATCCATTGCATAATGTTTCTCTGAAGAGATTTGACTGTTTCTTTTCTCTCTCTGTGCACCCCAGTCCTGCCTGGCACAAATCCCAGAATCACTGAATGGGTAAGGCCGGAAGGGACCACAGTGGCTCCTCTGCAGTTTGCCAGGGTGGGGTGGAAAGCTGCAAGAAGAAGCTCAACGTAGCTCTTCGGCCACAGCTCCTTCAGGAAGTCATGTCCAAAAAGTTCACTTTACATTCTTATTCCTAGTGCCTGTTTTTGTGGTTTCAGACTGTGTTGCTTGGATTTCGCCTTGGATAAAACTGACCAGAAAAAGTTTCACCCAGAATCCTTTCATGTAATAACTTCTTAGATTTCTTAGTAAGTCTTTGTAGATGCACATTTTTGTTGAATCTGTTTTGGAGTCACCCAGGCTCTACAGTTGAGATGTCATTGTGTTTTCTCCATTTTACTAGAAAACTTCTGCCCCCAAATTACACATACAAAATTTCTCACCAAAAAATGTAACTTTTGTGGTAAAAGCGATAGGATTTTTTTCTGGATGGAAAAAAAATAATTTCCCTGAAGTGTGCAATTTATCAGGAGAAGCTGGACTGCCATGTTAGATGTTAAAGGAGCTCTTTATTACCTTTGAGAGGAAAAATTCTTTGATAAATCGTTTTATTTGTAGCATATGGAAGCATACTGAAAGAGGAAATGGGTCTTCTCTTATCCTAAAATAAATTCCTTTGTAAACCTGTCATTACCTTAAAATTGCATCCTTTGGGATCCTGAACAGTTCTGTAATGTGCATACTCGGGAGTTTGTAGCTTATGAAATTCAACTGACATGTTTGCATTGCTTTAATTAATTGTTTCAATTCATCTATCAGTCCCCAGTTTGGGAGAACTGTTATCTTGTCAAATTGCATCTCAGACTTTTCTTCTACATTTATACTAGCAAACAGGTTTTTTCCTTCAGGATATTTCATGAGTAAAAGCAAAAAAACCACCACTCTCATTAGTTACCGGCATGAAGATTATTATGGATAGTTAAAAACAAATTTACTGTACCTGTCTCATTATTTGAATTGGTATTTTAATTTTCCAGTTGCTACAACTTTGCATGTAAATTCAACAGAGATGCTGAAGGATGCCAGATTTTCCACTTGTGGCTATTAGGCTTTCAGCACAGGACAAAAGGTAAACAGAGTGAGTCTGGGGAGATGCAGTTAATTAAGAGTTAAACTTCAAAGAAAGTTTAGTACCACTTTTTCCATAGCCGTTAAATCTTCCATGGATTGACTGTGTCCCAGTCGTAACTGTCCTTCTATTTCAAAGGAAAACAGGGTGTTTAAAAATGCAAGCAGAGTTATTTGCCTTTAGATTAAGGAGAGATTCCTGTATGAGCTAATCTTTTAGTTTTGAAAATTCACTTTCTTGTTCTGCTTCTGAAAAGTGGGAACATTGTGCTTTACCTTTGTAACCTGTGCTTAAAAACAAATGTATTCAACCTGCTAAAGGATAGCAGAGTGGGTTGGAGATGCCTATCTGGGTAATACCAGTAAAAAATTTACTCCAAATCCTGCTTTTCAGGTTACTTGTGTTGAAAAGGTGTTCTAAATTCAAATATCTTCTATTTTGCTCTCTTGAGTCATCATCTTCCTCGTCTCTGACTGGCTCTATCATCAGACAAGAGCCCTTCCTTTTGTTCTTGCCTTTTACCTCATCTTAAGCTCTTCCTGCTCCTTCCAGCTTCATTTCTGCCCTTTCACAGATTCCATTTCCTTAAGGTAAACATGAGGAGGGAGGTCAGCCCATTCTGATCAAAATACTTTTGACCCTAATCACTCAAAAAAGGTGCTTATGAGAGGCTTTAAATAAACTGACCTGTTTATTATTGAAGACTTTTCAGTTTACGTTAACTAAGCTGTTTGCTTTTTTGCTGCTTCCTGACATTTGTGCTCATGAGTAGCACACAACAGATGTGCCTTTTTTTGCTTTTCAGTGGCTGTCCATAGAAATATTTATTACTGTTTTGGGGGAAAAAAAATATTATCCAGAGTACTGCAATATAATAGCTGTTAGTTAGTGGTAAAACTTGAAAGTGAAGTGAAGTGAACTGCAGTTTTGAACATGGAATATTCCTGTTTTTTCAGGCTGCTTGCCAATCTTACCCTTTTGAGATTCTTATAGAAGGTGCCCCAATAAATTGATTTTGTCAGTGTCTGGATTTAATCAGAATGACCTTACCTAAGTATCTATTTTATATTAAACTATTAATTAACACAGTTTTCTTTTGGCCAAGAAACCAGTCATACATGAAGAAAACACATCCTGAGGTAAGGATATATGTTTATATATGTGTGTGCATATATACATGTATACATGAGTAAACACCTAGCTAGCAAGCTATGTTTTAGGAGTGAGAATTTTCAGCGTTTGTGAAAGGAAAACTGTAGTTGATATGAATATCCATACACAGATCCCTTAGTTTGAATAATGGATGAAAATGTAGAAAGAGTAAGTTAATTTTCAGATACTCCGTCCGAAGCTGCTTCTATTATGTTCAGTCATCTGAGAGGTAGATTGAAAATACTTTTGACTTCGTGGCAGCAGCAAGTATAATTGTGGTTCATGAAACTGGCTAAAGCTGGAGGAAATCAAGTTGCTATGGTCTACAACAATGGCAGTTTGTTTTTGCAAGATGCCAGTAAGGACTTTTGGGGGAGCTGACAGACATTTTTATCTAAGTTACAGAGTGCAACCTAAAACAGGCCACATGCTGTAAAACAGCCTCGCCGCTGAATGGGAGCCAGTAGAAAGCAAAAATAGGAGAGTGAGTTGACTTTTTAGAGTGAGCCATCACAGAGCTGAGCATTTTCATGTACATGTGTGTGTTGCCAAGAAAATACAGCACAATGTCACTTCAGCAATGGTTGCCTTTTTTTGGAAAGCTCATTTCAGGCACTGACAGTGCATTAAGTAGTTTGATGTGACCTATTTGATTCTGTATTTTCATAAATCACATTATTATATGGCCACTGCAAAGGACCCACACTACTGATAAGAACTGTAATGATCTCATGCCCAGTCAAGTTCTGCCCACTTGGACAGAACTTGGCCCTCCCAACCCAGGCTATGCTGTGGTCCTGTGGTATTACCCTTTTCCTCCTCACATTGACACTTTCTTTGCTGCACAAGTAAATTTGAAGGCTACCTGGGCTAAGGGGGAGTGTATTCTTTGGTAGAGGGCCTCAATTTTGCACTATTGCCGGTAACTCTGTGTCATCCAAGGATGACACAGAGCACTGGAAACGTCTTACTTTCTATCAACCAGTACTGAACGTGTCACTGTGGCTTTAACAAGCAGTGGAAGGGGGTCAGCAGTGGAAGAATGGGACTTGTCAGCACAGGTTTAAAAACATAAATCGGTTGGTCTGAACCCTTCATTCATAGAGCCAACGGCAAAATAAAATAACAGCTGAGTGGAAGCCAACTCTGCCTGTTCTCACTGGCACAGGTTGCCCAGAGAAGCTGTGGCTGCCCCATCCCTGGAAGTGTTCAAGGCCAGGTTGTACAAGGCTTGGAGCAGCCTGGTCTAGTGGAAGGTGTCCCTGCCCATGGAACTAGATGAGTTTGGAGCTGGAGTTGGAACTAGTTTGGAACTGGATGAGCTTTAAGGTCCCTTCCAACCCAAACCAGTCTGTGATTCTATTCTATGATTCCACCATAGATGGAACTAGGAAAGCAAGAAGTCGCTGTGTTGCCATGCCCCAGTTCAGACCCATTCAATTCCTACGTGCCGAGAATTGTCTTTAAAGAGAGTGGAGAGAGTGGAGGATTTCTGCTTTGTGACATATGCACAAACTTGAACTCCTTCTGAATGTAATTGTAAGGTACAGAGAAGAACTGGTCAGACGAGAAGCTGGAACAGGTACAAGTGTGGTTATTCATTGAGCAAGAACAGTCTGAGAGGGGCTTATTTCTTTCACCTGATTCAGCAGACGAAATCCTGCCCTGTTCTGCAAGTTGCTGTGAATTCTTTGTACCTGTATTTTGTTAGCGACTAAGGGAGACCAGGGGCCTGTATGGCTTTAGAAGGGAATCCCTCAATGTTGTATCAGGGTGGGGCTTTAGTAGGCTAGTTTCTAAAGGGATTCCCGAGAGGCTTCAGCCAAACAGCTATTTCCAAGCACCACTTTTGTTTGCAGTTGGGAAGGTCACCCCTGCCTACCGGTGCCTACTGCTGTCACTATCTATCAGGGGTGGTTTTTACACTCTTGAAAGAAGCCTTGCCAAGTTATCCAGTCTTTTCTTACACCAGTGTTAATGGACCAAAGAGATCTCGATTCCACTCCAAGTAGATATTTCAGTATATTGCCTAAAGTGTTCTAATGTGGATTATTATAAAGCTCCAAAAGGGGAGGAGCCGAATGCTGCTCCCTGTTGCAAAGGGCACAGGAGGCACTCATATAACCTAATCTTGCTTTGAATCTCACTTAACATTGGCTGCACATCCGAAGAGTTGGGATAACACAACTTCCGTGTGTTAACTCACTGTTTATCTTTTCTGGATGCTGCAAATTCTTCGGGGCAGAACTCAATTAATTAAGGTGGAGAACCAAGGAAAAAACGTACCACATTAAGCATATTTGGTAGGTCTAAATTCTGACACAAAGACTGCACTTCTCAAGTATTTATTGCCAGAAAATGTTTATTTTAGAATGAAAAAAAAAATGAAGTTTTCTTGTGAGATGTTCTACATCTACTAATTCTGTCTTCCACACTGTTCCCCAGGAAAACTTTTCTCCTGTCAAATGTGACATTCTCCTCCTACGAAAAATACTTGAGACCACAGAAAGAATGCAGTGTGTGTGTGCAGTGTGCAGTACAGAAATAGATACTCTGAGAAATTAAAACACTTAACCTTTTTTTGTCTTCCAGGAATGACCACAGATCACACTTTGTGTTTTATCACTTAACGAAGTTACAATTTCTAATGGTATATTTCAGGTTGCAGATTGTATAATTCCTAAAAGTCATTTTTTAGAACACCTACAGGATGATTAAAATACTGAAAATACTTAAAATAGTTTAAAAATATTGAAATTTAGAGTTTGGAAGGGGGTGGTGGTGGTGTTAGTAATTTCCTTGAGAGTTTATAAAATACTAACGCAGATTTGCAGAGATGTGAATGTGAATCTATTCTTCACTATCTCATTTCTACCCAGCTATCACCATTAAGGAATATGTGATGTACAGGGTCCCTCTTAAAGCTGGAGGAAATGTAACAGAGCTATACAGAATGCAAGAAGGCTCTTTCAAATGTTACATTCTAATATTTCTAATCCCTTGTGAGAAGTAATCTCTGTAGGCACCAACTCATGCATGTAAAAGTGAGGAATTAAAGTTAATAACTCTATTTCTAAACCAAATATTGTCATATTTGTCCTCTTCTCTAATCCTCTTGGTGGATTTAAATCCACGACAGGCTTGAATTCTTGAAAGAAAGCGGATCTTTAGTTATCAGGAGCACCTTCTAAAAAAAAAAAAAAAAAGAAAGAAATGAAAATATATAATATTTCACTGCTTTTATAGCTCAAACAGCTTCCTTGATTTCTCTGTAGACTTACTTTTGAAAAATTCCCCTCTGGGCTGAGACAGAGCACTAGAAATTTGAGAGCCAAAGATTTTTGTTTTTTTTAAGTAAAGCTAGGAGTGGTTCAGAAATATTGTTGAGAATGGAATGCCTTCTACAACAACCTTATCATATTTCAGTCTGTCTTCTTGACAATTTTTCTTGTGCATGCCTCCAAAGAATATTTGGATGTCATCTGACCAATGCTTTGAATAATATCTTTATTCTGACATTTTTCCGTTGCCCCATTTTTGATCACTGTAATTAAAACAGTTTTATCATCAGCTGGCAAATGTGTTCTCCTGTGTAGCTCCTTCCTGAGCCTTAAATTGTTTGCCCTCACTTCCTCAGATCTTTGGTTAAACTTTGTTCTTTCGATTTGCGAATGGTTTCCAAAACCTAACCTTTCCTTCCTCACTCGGTGTATATTTGCAGTCCTTTCCACTGGCCTTGTGGATTTATTCCTTTCTTTTGGAGTGTGGAGATTTCATCAAGGAGATGCAGCCTTTCCCTGAAATTGTAGACAGAATTGTGGCTAATGGCTATTTTGCTAAACAAATAGTTGGTTATACTTTAGTTGCATCTTTCAAAACACCCATTTATTTAATGGTTGTTATTTTTGGATGCACACTGGGCATCATTTGGTGTCTGTGACCATGGAACTGGAGTTTCATTTACCTTCATTGTTTTGATGATTTGTCATAAAGTGACATTTGAAATGATCATAAGCAGCAAGGGGGAAACTATGCCATGTAAGTTACTCAGAGACCCTGAATCAATAAAATACGCATGTACTATGCTGAAAGATAAGGTGGCGTACAAATCCTTGTTGGATCTATATAAATGGAGGAATCTCTCACATTTCTAAACAGAGAAAGAGCTTCAGTCCAAATTGTGTCAGCTCAACTCATCATCTGTCTTGGTTTGAAAGACAGGTGTCTGCCAAAAAGGCAGGAGCCTCCCCTGGAATAGAAGATGTAGCCCCCTTCCCTCCGAATTACTATAATTCCGAAATTAAGGGGTTATCAGGCGAAAATATGAGAAAATAGGAATAACAGTTCTTTACTGATATAGGTCTATCCAGACAAACAAAGCAACAATAACTGTGTCAG
>VZTA01012255.1:174081-191647 GCA_013398855.1 Mohoua ochrocephala | reverse complement strand
GAAATCCCGGAGTTCTCCCGGTAGAAGGAAGGCGGCAGAAGGCGGAATTCTGCAGATGATGATGACCTCCCCACAGCGACCGCAGCTCCTTACCTCTCCGAACGCCGAGAGCGCAAGAGTGCCCCGGGGCCGCCCCCCCGACCCCCTTTTTCCAGTTCCAAATCTCGCGGCATCCCTGCCTTTGACGAGAAAAACCCCAAGCAAAAGAGAGTAGCCATCAGGGCCACTCCCCCTGTGGCTGAGGCCTTTTGTCTTCCTTAAGTGTCCGACCATCAACGACTTCTGATAACATGTATGGGGGAAAAATTCTTAAAGAAAGGGAAACAAAAGGGGAGTTCCTAAAAACTCCAACATCATCTGTCTTAGAGTGGTGAATTATAATTAGCTTGACCACATCTCAGGCATGAATTAGATTGGGTTTTTAAGTGTAGTGCCAAATTTCTGAAAGTTTTGACTTCTGTAATTGCAATTTTAAAGCATTTTAGAAAAGCTGTTTATTTCTATATGTATGCCTATAAATGCACATGAGTATATTTCTGTGTAAAGGTGAAGCCTTTTTCTTTCTGTGTCCCAGGAAATTTAAAAGGACTGCAGCCTGCCTGATGTATAATCAGTTTGCGAACACAGTTACCATCCCCCTGTGCTTCATTGCTTCACATCTCAGTGTTTGTGGTAGATTTGAATAGTAATTTGATACATGAGTTTCAGCTTAATGGAATTTTACTTTTTTTTTCTGTACTTGGGAAGAGAATTTTTTAACAGTAAGGTAACAGCAGTTGAAGCTTTTTCGTTTTGACATACCAGTCTGCTAACTCTGGTACCTCTTTCAGATAGCTAACAGATTTAGTTGTTATGGACTCTTAAAATGGAATTGTAAAAGAAGGGACTGAAAGAATGGAATATTCTAACTGTGAAGTACTAGCTTGAGATTGATCAAGAGTGTGATTCTTTCTGTTTTAAAACCAGATGATTTGTAGTTGCTCATAAATTACGGGTTTCTATTAAAAATGTAAGTCATAATTTAAAAAAAAATTGGCAGCCTAAGCAGCAAAAAACGAATGTGTCATATTCTTGGTTTTAAGCTGGTATTACAAGTCTGAGTATAGGGAAAAGGAAAACAAGCTGGAGGTTATGGCTTAATTTTTCTTTGAAAGTTCTGTAAGCTTTGGCGTAGGAGACATTATAATAAAAATAGACTGACAGAGCTAAACACGTCCTATGGCTTTTGTAGCTCTGGAGTGCTAGACCCAAATTTTGTGTTTAAGTTCATGCTAAGTATGCTAAGATGTTCTGGCACTGGGTTTTAAGTCCCGCAGAACATGAAAGGCGGCACATAGAATATAGATTAAATGTTTAGTTGGCAGGCATTAAAGGCTAATAGCAATCTGGGTACAAAATACTGCTCAGAACTGTTAACCCAGAAATACCAGTGATCTAGGGAGAAAAACTGCCATATGACTCTAGGTAAGAAATGTCCCAGTAAATTCCAAATTTCTGAAGTAGTAAACCCCATTTAATGAACATAGGATGTCATTTAGCTGCACATCACTGATGTGAGGATGTGGTTAAAAACGGGCAAGCCTTGGAACTTGAACGAGCCTCATCATCTGCCCTGGCTGCCAGCTTTGGACAGTACTGAAAAGGTGTGAAAATGTGAAAGGCCGGAGAGCTTGGACTCTGCTTGTGGGAGCACAGTAGATATTACAGATACATACATATTCATAATTATGTGTTAGTTATACAGCAGCTGGATATTGTGAGCTGTTGTTTTTCACTTTTTCTGAACTACTCGCAGCCAATGGGCCAGGGAACTCTGCTGTGCCTGTAATCGGCCAGATAGCAAATTTTGGCTGATTTTGTTACCTAGTTCTGGTGCCTGTCCTTCAAAAAGGATGCTGAAAAACATAAATGGAGGGAAGAGACACAAAAATTATGCAAACCTTGGAATATCTCCCTTGGTTTCTTTCTTTAGTTCATGCAAAAAATGCTTTACCAAATGCTGGTTATGATCTGAGAATTATTTTATTTTTTTAATCTATGCTGAAAAGCTATGTTTGGAAACAATTCTAAACAAATCTAAGCCAGAAATAAATCCCGGGCTGTAATGTAATGAGATATTTACCACCAGGACAGTTTATTTAGGGACACAGTGAAATCTTCCAGTTCAACACTGAAAGTCTTTCAGAGAAACGGCATGAAAGCATCTTGTGCATGAAACAGAATTGACAGGCTTGATTTCAGGAGGAGCTGACCTTTGGTCGTCTGTGCTTGTGCAGGAGTGTTGGGCAAAAGAGGTTTAATAGTCCATTCTGGTCTTCAAAGTATATTTGTTGGCCGTAGATACTTAAATGCATGAATTGTCACTGAAAGTTATACATGAGGTTTAACATGCCGGTGTGCTGGTTATACAGAAGGTATAAGTCCCATTTTAAGGAAGCCTGTGTCCCACGAGGCACACTTTAAGAAATGGATTCATCATTGCAGATCATGAATAGGCTGCTCAGAGTGTGAGATAAATGAAAGTAGCCAGAAAGATGGTGTTTGTCTGCAAGAGGAGCACTACTGGCGTGGGAGGTTAGCGAGGGCTTCGGAACTGGAAAAAGTATTTAATGTACAATTATTTTGTGCTACGGATGTTTCCTCTTTTCTGTAGGCTGTGAATTAGCAGAGAATGTTGCGCTAGTATTGAAACTGTTTCAGTGACTTTAAACCAAATGGTTTTGTCCATTTGTCTGTTCTGAGATGGTGTAGTTTAACATCTCTGTCGAAGCTATGTTCTGCAGGATGGAATTTGAGCTGCAAATCCCACTTCGGGTTTTTGGGGATAGGCTTTCTGTCTTCACCGGAATATTTTGTGGAAGCAGCTTCCTTTGGGAAAGGCTGCAGGTGAGGAATGGGAAGGGAAAAAAAAAAGCTCCTCATGCCACACGTGCTGTCCAGTGAAGCTTTGCTGCCACGCTGTGGTGGAGACGGAACCTCGTTTGGTACTGGATGGTCCAACCCTCTGACCGATCCCTTGGACCAGGTGAAAGTTGCCTGTAGCAGAAACATCTGCTTTCACTTCCCCAGTATTACAAATCTTATCCCTAAAAAGTGTGATCAGGAATAAATGCCTCTGCCAGCATCCAGTGGTGTCTCTGTATTTTGGAGGCTTCTAGACTTGACGGATTGTGCTGTGTCAGCTCTGCAAGAGCAAAGTCAAGCAGGGGAGGGAAGAAGGGACATTCCCAGTTTATACAGTACTGCCCAGTTCTAGCTTTTAAACCCAGAATGTGGTGACTGCAATCATAGGTGATAAGAACAGCTGTGGAATAAATGAAAATACAGGCAACTGGAGTATCCTAGACTTTTTTTTTCCTACCTTCTAGGCAAAGTATTTTAAGTCTGTATAGGATGAATTCCTATGTTGTTTTCTGATGCTGATAATTCAATGCCAAGTATAAATATAGTCCAAAGCGTTAATTCTAAAAATATAAATTAGCTGCTTGACAATAAGTAAATAAATTACATAAAACCTTTAATTCTTTGCATTTTCTGTTACTACTTTTTTGGTAATGTCCTGATCTCAGGTAGAAGTCACATAAAAATGTAGAGGAGTTGTAAGGAATTGCTCTGATCTTATACAACTTCTAGAACTTAATTAAACTACTAAAACCCCAGAGAGAAAGAAACTTGTAGAGCTTAGTAAGCAATTTGGCTGATGGTGAGGGGCCAAAATCCTGACTGTCTTGCTATGTGTGCTCCATCACAGCTCCGAACTGTGATGAACAGCTGTGGTAGTGGTCTAGAGACCTCTTTTAGTGGTGGGAGGAATTATCTTCGAGGTGCTGTGAAACAAAAGTGCTTGAAAGGACTGAAAGACTGGAAAGAAAAAGAGTTTATGTCTTTTCAGCGTGGTCCAGTCTGCAAGTGGAAGTGACTCTAGGTGATGCTTCAGTATTTCGTTCCAGTCTACAGAAGTTTTAATGATAATTGGATTACTTCTTGAAGGCCGGAAAGAAATATAATTACTGTACAATACAAAAATTGTATTTTCATTACCTCTGTTTTTTAGTCCTACAGATCTGTTCCAAAATAGCTCTTAGTAAAGTTGGGTGGCTTTAAGCAATAGATTACATAAGCAGCCCATTTGACGAGAGTTCCAACTTGTGAGTGCTGGCTTTCTTAATAAGGTTTTGTATCTCTTCTTGTATTTGATTAAAATATAGTTGCTATTTAAATAATAAAAAATTTTATTTAAATGAGGTAATTGGATTGGGCAAAGAATACCTTCTTTTTTTGCAGAAGACCTAATTACTCGTAAGGAAGAAAGTTCTTAAGTAATAATTTAGTTATGGAAAACTGACTGTAGTGCAGGAAACAGTCTAATTTTTTTTTAAAAAAGGCCTTGCACTATGTAATAAATCAAACTCTCCACCAAGAATGTTATATTTAGAGATCCTTCAGTATTAATAACTATGAAGGGGACTTAGGAAAACAGATGAACGTATTTCATTCTCCTTCTCATCCCTTCAGTATCCTGTATTAGTTAATAATAATAATTAACTTCTAAAACTTGCCTTTTTCAAGCAACATACAACATACTTCCAAGATTACTTGTGCATTGCCTTTTATCTACCTCATCAGCTTCCAACCTCATTAATAATTTTTTCTGTTCTCCGTCATCCATAGAATCCAAATTGCTTTATATAAGAATTCATAGGGGTCCTCGTGGCTGCAGTGGGCCTGTCAATAATGTTTCGTTCCAATTGGACTAAGAATGAGAAGGTGGAATGCTCTCCCTGAGAAATGGTCTGTATGTCCTCCTCTCCAGCACTATTTGTTAGCGGTTCCTGGCAGGACACCGTTGTATTTTCACACCCCATTAAACTTACAAACCAGTCACTGTGCTGTTGCATTGACTCCAGCAACCTCTTGTAGCAGAATCCAAGTGAAAAGAACCAGGAGAATTGTGAAAAGTTCTCTTTGCAATCGGTGGCAAAACTTACGCAGGATTTAGTGGCATAGATTTTCATGGCTTCCAGATAGTAACCTTTTTCATCCTTAAGGGACAGTTTTCTCCACCTTTCTTCCTTTCTCTTTGTGTTCCCCTCTCTCTGACAATTGAAGTTATGACCCAGAGGACGATTTTAAATTTTAAATTCTGGAATGAAGATGTTACTTAAGTATGGAAGACAAGGCAAGCTGATTCAGTTTTGTTATTTGTATACGTCAAAATAGCATAGGAATCCCAAAGCACACAGTACTGAAGGATTTTGGAAAAGGGTTGCTATAAATGCACAGAAATGTTTGTTTTCAGTCCCTAAACACAGGCAGTCTGGTGATGAGTCTTCTGCAAAATAAAACAATTTGTTTTCTTCCTTTTGTATGCCTTCTTCGCTGTGACAGAATATCATAATCTTCACTTGTCTATAATATTAACTTATTTGAGAGTGTAATACGCCCATTTGGAAAAATCTAGACAAGTCTGTGCAATCAAATCTGCTGTGGTTGCTGTGTTGCTTCTCTTTGGTGCAGTTTCACAACAAACAGGCTCACGCTCGTATTTGTAGTAACTATGGCAACTTTAGAAGCTCTCTTTCTAAAGCTGTGCATACAATAAAGTGCTTAAAGTGTAGGTAGGATTAGAGGCTCTCGAATATGTTTAATTTTCTCTCTGTGTCTCTGTCTTTGGAGAGGAGCAAGAGGGTAATGTGAGTATTAGCTGGGGACTGGCTTTAATCTCCGCAGACACTCAAGTCTGCCAGGGTCTGCTCCGAGCTGTCCAAAGGCCTCATCCCCCAGCATGCGAACAAGGGGATCATGAATATTCATGATTGTGGTCACAATGGAGAATCTACGCGCAGAAAGGGGTTTTTGAAGGAGTGAAAATGTTATTGAAACAATTTTGCAGCTTCAGCTACAGTAGTCAGTAATGATAAATGCCGTAATGGTGATAGAGTTCATAAGACAATGGGGATGTCTTAGATATTATATAAGCATGAATGGATCTGGTAATAGGAAAAGAGCGTTTTCTATGGGATTTAGCAGTGGGTTTGTGTTGAAGGACATAAAGATGATAGTAGCAGGATCATTCCCAAGGCTAATACACACAAAAGTTTTGAGAGTACTTTTTTTGTCTGTGTGGCACTTTGTGAGATTGAGAACTGTCACCCTCTGAAAATTGCTGTTAATATTACAGAAAATATGATGTAAGTGCTGTATTTTATGCAGAAGCTGTATTTTAGGAACACAACAAGAAAAGTCTGCTCCTCATCCTGGGAGGGTGGTAGCATGTTTCTCTCCACTGGGAGAACTTGATGTTACTTTTTGGCACTCGTGACATGCCCTAAATCAGACCTGGAAAAGACCTACTGCGTGTCAGCCTTGGTTCATCTGCATTCATCAGCTTGCATGCTTTGCTGCTCTGAAATCTATTCTCACCATTGGCGCTAATGACTGAGAGTCTGCACATATATGATTTTATTTCTTTGGCATCTTACTGTTGTTTTATATACTCAAATGTAATCTTCAATGCAAATGCCAAGTTTATGTAATTTAAATGTAGCTTGGTACTTGTCTTTTCACTTAATTCTGGTAGTGGTGCACTGACAGAAGAGAATATATTGATATTCTCTGTTGTGTTCACCTGTTAAGGCTTTGATATGATGCATAATTCATTTTTGGTCTTAATATCTCTCCTCTGTCATTACCTCAAACTGAAATTTTTTTGAATGCAAAAAGGTGTGCAGCATGCTTCCTGACAAAGTCTAAAGAGGTCTATCAGGAAAAAAAAAAGCTCCATAGTGGTTAATGCTTTATTATTTTTGATTTTCAATTCTGGACTTCTTGAATGTGAAAATACGTATAAACTGCTACTAAAAGGCTCTTTCACTGACACATGCCAATGCAGGGCTGTTCCCTTCCATTTGTGTCCAAGCTACTCTTCGTCCAAACCCTTCTCTCTCTGTTGAGGTTGTGTAAGACGGTTTAAGTCCAGTTCCTCTCTTCTGTTGTTTTGTCTGAAGTTCCCATTTTCCCCAGCTGAGTTTTCCCCTCCTGTCACCCCCTGGCAAATGCCCACAAGAACATTTATCTCTGTGCTTAGATGCTCCCCAACCCAGAAGACGTCAAGGAGATGAGTAAATTATGCATATTCTTCTACTGGATGTGAAGCTACATGTAATAATTGGTGCCCTGCAGGCAAACCACTCATGTGATTCAGAAAGGCTTGGCTCCCATATGAGTAACTTGGGAAAGATTATATCATAACAACTTTTCAGCTGCAGAGTTGGGACCAACATCTCTGACACTTCATAAAATGAACACTGTAGTTTGCCTGGAAGATGCCTGGTTGATAATCCTGGGAATTTAAATCCTTTGTCTACAGCCCTGACATGTGCCTCAATCCTGGCCTCAAGGGACCACCTTGGAAGGTGAATGAGTTGCAGCTTGTGCCCATTTAAACATCAGCGGGAGCTCCCTGCCAGTGATCGTAGTGTCTGGTCTCCTGGCAAGTGTGTAAAAGCACCCAGGCGTAAAGGACTGAGTTCAGGTTGTATTAGAAGTCAAAGAATTTTAAGTGTCTCTGACATTATTTGTGCTATTTTCAGATGTTAACCTGGATAAGTTGTCTTTTTCTACATCTCTTCAACTTTTGCAGTGAAAATAATAGTTGTCTTTTTTGTACATGATGTACAGCTTATTTTGTTTGCCAGTGCTTGGAAGTGTAGTGTTGAAGTGTTCAGATCACAAACAAGTGACTTTTATTTAAACTCACGAGGAAGATCATTGGAACATTTCAATTGACTGTAGTTTTGGTTTAAAACAGTATGTCTTTTTAATTCCTGCAGTTCATTTGGTTGGAGTTTTTTGTTTGCTTGGGGCTTTTTTAACTCAATATAAACCCTAGTAAATTTGCCTGAAGTTTAAGGACATACCTCTTTTAAAATTAAATTGCTTCATGTGCAAGTATTTGCAGGTTCAGTGTCAGCACTTGTAAATGTCTTACTTTTTCAAACCCTTGATTTCTACTAGTTTTCTGGGTTTAAGGGATTGGGGGAGGGCTGGGGGAGGTGAATGCAGTAATAAATCAAAATAAACAATGTTTTGTCTTTAAATAAATAAATGATCCTTAACTCTGCCCAACAGTTGTGAGCCAGTGGGCAGTTTATGCGATCCGGAATCTCACTGAACAGAACGAGCAGAACCAGGCGCTGATCGCGCAGATGGAGCAGAAGGGGCTGGCAGACAGCTCTGCCCTCGAGAGGATGGGCTTGGAGATACAGCAACGAGATGACAAGTTAATTCTGCGGTCAGTCAGGAAAAAGCCCTCCTGAACAAAAATATTAACAATAGTCAAATCAATAAAAGGGTATTTCTCTTATAAAATATTTTCCCTTGCTCAGCAATCATTTTTTTCAGTTTTAATGCCAGTCTGTTGGAAATGTTGTGTTTGTTCTCAGGAAAACTGCTGGATGATGCTTCTGCCTTCCTTTGCTGTAAACAAAAGGACACCTGTGTGCTTTCTGTATACCTGGGTAAATCAGCTTGTGAAAAAAGGGTCCTTCTTGTCAGTTGGTTAGAATTTCATTACTCCTTTTTTCATCAGTAGAAGAATGTCATCCGTGCAGTATCGACTTGTTATAATTTTCTTTGCTGAACCCGGAGATAACTATCGTTAAAAAACTCTACTCTACAAAGAGCTCCTTTGCAGGCTGCCTTCTCTATATAAAAGGTCTGTGCTGAGTCAAGGCTAAACAAGCAAAGTTACTCATTTTCAGTCATGGGACCTAAATATCTCTATTTATATAAGGATCAAGGGAATATTGGATGTACTTAAATATTTTGTGAATTAAACACAACATGCCTTTTATCTGTTTAAATTATTAGTAAACTCTCTTTTCTACCTTGATACCTTTCAGTCTTCATGACAAGTATATTAAAACCAAAGCTGAAGCTGTTGTGGCAACAGATGCTGCATTCCTTTGCACTGGGGCATGTCTCTGTTTTGGAGACTTGGGTGTTTGTTTGAATTTTATTTGTTCCTTTGGAGGGTAAGTCAGCCCACTTTCCTTTTATTTTGCACTTCTCATGGGTTTTCTGAACTTTGGCAGACTGCTGAAGAGGTAGTTTCTCACTGTGATTAATTCTAGCAGTTTCTTTTCACCCCTCTGCCTTTCCAAAACATTGACAAAACTCATTTCCAGTTAATTAATTCAAGAGAGGCAGAATAATGGAAGGCCCTGCCTCTTCATTTTGGGTACCCTCCTATATTGTTGTTGGACCCTGCCACTGTGGAATGTGGCATGAATGAGATGGGGGAGAAGGGGGGTAAAGCTGGGGGGCAGGGGGAGGAGGGCACAGTTAACTCTGTGTGTGCCATAGCTTTGCCCTGGAAGCCAAAAAATGTAATCCTCCCTGCACAAGCAAAACAGGAATTACAGCTTAATATTGCTGGCACTTGTGTATGGTTACTGTCGTTGGATTATCTTCAGCCATGTCTAACTCAGAGGTCTCAGAAAAATTAACATGTTCATGTTCTTGTTGACATTTAATCCCATTCTTAAATAGAAAGGCAGGTTTATGTCCTTAAGCTCCACATTACGTGTGACAGACCTTCATCCACGTGCATGAGATTTTGCTCCTTCGATTGAGTTTTTGATTTAAAAATAGAAAAAAGTACACATTGCTTTGAACTCTGAGAAACACATAGTACTGCTTAAAACTGATGGTGAGTAGAGCTGGACTGCTAAGGTCATTTCAAGTTAAAAGAAAGATCTTGATGTCTGCCATGCCAGCCTGGTGGGACTATGGAATTGACCCAGTGGGATTTTGGACACCTGTTGGTTTTAAAGGCAAGGATAAAAAACTGCTGTCTTCATTCATTTATTAGGTGAATTATGTCTAAAAAGGGATAATGGCAATAGGAACAAAGACTAACTCTTGTGGCTTTTAGTGACTTTTTACTTGAAAAATAAAGAGGGGAGAAAAGTGTTCTTTGCTTTAGCAAGGAGTAAATGTGAATATAAGCAAATTGCTTTGTTTGCTTTTTAAAAAATAACTGGACAGGAAGGTTTTGTTGGGTGTTAAAAATTGTGTTGAAGTGCTGTCATATACTGGTAGGTGCCTTTTGCTGGCTGAATGGAAATGTGATTGTGGTTCTTCTTGAGCACATGGTTTCTCAATGATTTCCTTAAGCCTTAGTTATTGTATTTAGGCCAGAATTCATTTAGCGTTTTCATTACTGTCACATAAGATTTACAGCTGGGTTTGTAGGGGGTTTTGATCTTTATCTCCATAACACAATGGAAGTTTCATACTTCTAGCACCTAAATGGAAAAAAGAAAGAATTCTACTCTTACAAAAAAGAAAAAAAAGGGGTTATTTGGAAGGCTGCACCATTCAACTTTAAAAGGAAAGAATTAAACTTTTGCTAACAAAGGAGATCAAATATAACACCATCTGAAATAAAGTGAAGTTGTTCTTAATTTGGTAATTAGAAAAATTCAAACATTTTTATTTTAGTGCCACTACTTAGGAAACTCATGTTAGATAATTTAACAAAGTGAGAAAAAAAATATTCTGAACAGAAAATGAACTTTCTGTGCTTTCTTTGTAAGGAAAAAAATGCAAATAATTTCCTTTTATTTAGGGTAATAAAGAGTTAAAATCCTGTTCACAAAGCAAATCCAGAGAGAACTTTGGTTGTGGAAAAAGCAGTGGGAGTCCCTTTTTCTTTTTAAGCAGTGGGGAATAGACAGGGTGGGGTTTTTTTAACTTGATGGTTGTACACCCACCAATGGAATACGCACAAACCCATAAATACAAGCCAAATAATAACAAACACAAAAAAATAAAAAGAGTTTTGTGTGTTTCAGTGCATAATGGAGTAATAGTTGTGTTTTCTAAAAGGGAAACGTAGGGCTTTCATAGTGGTGAACATGCTGATTACTGTATTGTGAGTGGCTGGCTTTTGATTTTCCAGGATGGATTAATTCTTGGAAGACAACAGCTTCCCTGTCCTCCCCCGGTGGAGTCCCAGTCTCCAATAGACTCATTTTATATGCTTGGGGATTAATACAGCACAGCAATCAGTCATAAAAAGCAAGCTTTAGTGAGTTTGTAAAGGGGCAGAACAGGCAGATCAAGTCTTGTGACCATCTTATTGCTTTCGAGTGCTTTCAAACAATAGTGATCAGATTTTTTTTTTTTTTAAGGTCCGTTTGTTATTAAAAGAGAATAGGGAGTTGGTTTTTCATCGTAAGTGGGGAGATTCTGGAAGAGCTTTATGGCAAATTGTGAGAAATAATCTGAAATAAACATTTTTGCAAACGCAATGCTGTGAATGTGCTTCTAATAATTGAAGTTATTTTTGCCTAAAGTGCTTGTAAAATACGTTTTTAAATACTACCAAAAAAAAAAAAAAAATCCCAGGCAGTTTATGCCATTGTCACAACTTTATTTAACAGTCAATTTTGTGTTTTGAGGTTGGTGCAAGTGTTTGTGTAGCGAGACTCAAAAAAAAGTCCATTTCATTTGCAAATGGGAAAGTACTAAAAATGTGAGGCTCTACCCAAAATTACCCTCAGTTTTTATACCAAGCCTGAGCAGTGCTGCTGGGTTGTATTGACTTAGAAATCCCTGTCTTCTTAGTGTAGACTTCATGTATTAAGTGGGGGGAATTTATGAAGCAATGCAGAAGAATGCATTTTAGGAAGAAATTCTTCCCTGTGAGGATGGTGAGGCCCTGGCAGAGGTTGCCCAGAGAAGCTGTGGCTGCCCCATCCCTGGGAGTGTCCATGGCCGGGTTGGGTGGGGCTCTGAGCAACCTGGGATAGTGGAAGGTGTCCCTGCCCATGGCAGAGGGGACTTGGAACTGGATGATCTTTAAGGTCCCTTCCAACGCAAACCATTCTGTGATTCTATGATTCCCTGGACTTCCCACTTCCTTCTTAAAATCCATGTCCCCCTTATGCAGTGTGCACCGCCGGCTCCCTGTGGTGCTGTCCAGGGTCCTGACGAGCTGCCCCTGCTCTGCCAGCAAGCCCTTCCACGTCGAGAGCCAGTTCCAGTCTCTTGCAGCTTGGCCAAGGCATAACCATTCCAATGGAGGGGTTTTCATGCTGATTTAGGCTTAATTGGTTTCTCTAAGGGAACTTTCTCTTCCAGTAGTTTCTGATAACATCTGGAAATGTATGAGGATGAGAAACTGCCATTGATTTTTGTATAGGTCTTTAGTATCCCTAAAACAATTTTTTTTGAAGCTTTAACTATTCCCAATATAAATGAGGGTGGTGAATTTTCCTCCGTCATAATCCAACCTGAACTTGGCCACGTTGTAAGCTCTGAAAAACTTTAGTTTATACACTGGAAGTAGAGACATGGAGGCTGAGCTACTAAATTTACTGAATTGTTGTTCCAGTCATGAATCCAGTGTCTGCACAGGATGTTTCCCACAGCTGTTGCCCCTCACTAGGGTAGTGCTGGCAAAAGAAGGCAAGAACTGAGAGACTCTCTGCACTAATCTCAGACCTGCCTGGTGGTGTCCATCTAACATGGAATTAGGAACTGCCTAGACTGGAGACAGCAGAAACAAATAAAAGTGGATCGTGGGGTGAGAGAGGGAGTAGTTCAGGTCTCAGAGAAAACTCCTGGGAGATGGAAAACATGTTGTCAGTCAAATGAGAGAGTATTGTTAGTTTGCATCTTCCATCCTGCTGTCTGGACACTCGCAGAAGTTTGCTGTCCAAAAAGTATCTTTTTAGGAAGAGCCTCCCCTCTCCAGACTAAGATAAAAAAGTTGTCTGCTTTCACCCCAAATTTCATTTGGACAGGATTGACACGGTATTGCTATTAATTGCCTTATAGAATCATGAAATCATTAAGTTTGGAAAAGGGCTCCAAGATTATCAAGTCTCTGTTGGAATCAAGGATACTCTGCAATTTTGCTCAGCATTTTCTGCAACATTACAGTTTACTCTAAAAGTAGTATATAATTTGGAGAATACCTAAATAGTTAAAATATTTAAATAGTAAAGAGAAAACATTCAAACAAATCAGAGAATTCTAGTGTTGCATGGATTTTCATGGGAAAGGAAAACACAGCTGGAGGCAAAGACCAAGGCAAGCCCAGAGCATTTAAAATTAACCTCCAACATGTTTTTTGCTGCATGGCATCTCATCTCAGTTCAAAAGTGCAGCTGATGCCGCTCTGGGGATGACGTGGAGGCGTCACAGAACTTCTTGAGCAAGACACACTGCAAGTTGCACTTGGTTGTGTTTAAATTTAAGATGGCTTCCATAACACATTTATGCTAAACTTTAAAGTTTCCTTTTGAGTACAAGTAAATATTAATGTAGAAACTTAATTGCACAAAAGGGATTTGTGTTTGAATTTTTCACTTTGTCATTCAGGAAGTATTTCAACCTGTTTGTCCACTTGCAGAATTGTTACGCAATGCCTTTAGTTCTGTAATAATTCTAGAGTTCTGAAAATCTTCATGCTTTAACATACGTTCATAGTCAGTATTTGTTGTAAGACAAACAGTCCAGTCTGTAATGTGGTTTTTTGTGGGGTTGTTCTTAAAACATTTTCTTCTCCTGGGGTTTTGAAAATGTGATTGAAGTAAGCACAAAAGCTGTCTTGCCTAAGGGAAAAAGTCTTAATAAAGCTCTGAAATGGTAGTGCATTAGTCATTGAGAGGTACCTCTCCATGGTAGTGTTAACTCTAAGACATAAACAGAACAAATGGTGGTGATGATCACTCTTCTGCAGACCTCGTTTTCAGAAATACGTGTTTATGTAGTATTTGTAGCACAGTAATGAGGAAAAAATATTTAAGATAAATTAGATAATCCATACCAAGTCCTCAGTCTGGGTGGACAGGGGATTTTCAGCTGTTGTGCTGGCCAGTTTTGGTTTTGAAATTGTATTTAATGGAAGTTATTATAATCATGGAATGGTTTGGATTGGAAAAGATCTCTTAAGACCATTGAGTCCAACCATTCACCCAGCACTGCCAAGACCACCACTAACCCATGTCTGCAGGTGCCGTATCCACATGGTTGTTAAACCCCCCCTGGGGTGGTGTAGTGAACAAGTAAAAAGTAAGGAATGTTTCTCCATTGCCTCTCTGAATATCAAGGTTTGAAAGTTAGTTTTGAACTGCCTCTAACAAAAATTTTAGAAACTGCTTTATTTTGGAAAATGAGGCACCCTGTGGGAAGGCCATTAAAGGAGCTTGTAATAAACTATTGATATATCAGGTGAACAAGTAATAAAATTTTGATGTATGAGAAAAACAAGCAATAAACTTTTTGATACATTAAGGGAACTTTGCTTGGATACCAATGAGCAGCCCATGAACTTTAAGGGAGCAAAGATGGAGTTCTCCATAGACATGCCGTTGCTCTGAAGTAGATGTGAGATTGCCACTCTTTAAGCAAGTGCCCAACCTGCCACAGAGGTTGCAAAATCTACAAAGTGTTGGAGTCTTTGCTGTCTGTGCTGTTCTTCGCTGTCCTGGCTGCTCCCGTGAGGCTGCCTGTGCCCCACCCTGCTGCTCCTGCTGCTCCTGCTGCTCCTGCTGCTCCTGCTGCTCCTGCTGCTCCTGCTGCTGTGGCTCTGCTCTGCTGCTGGCTCGCTGGCAGCTCTTGGAGGGACTTCACTGGGGGTGATCTTCCCCACTGCACTCTTATGAGCCAGCACTGGATCTGTAGAGGTGGTAAACCCTTTCCTGTGCTTCTCATAATTGTTTTTGGCATTTTCGCACTTTGCTATTTTATCACTTTTTTTCCTTCTTTATGAAAAAAAATTAAGCTGAATGATAGCTTTGGATTCCAACATTTAAGCTCATTTGGGTTTTAATCTTGTTTTTCAGTATGCTGAGAATCTAATTCCTTTCTGCAATTTTAGATTGGGGCAAAACTCACCTCTCCTCATCATAAGTGGATCAGAACAGATGGGGATTCCACCACTGCCCTGCGCAGCCTGTGCCAGGGCTGGATGGCCCTTTCCAGGAGGAATTTTCCTAAATAGTCACCCTAAACCTCCCCTGGCACAGCTTGAGGCCATTTCCCCATGTCCTATCTCTTGTTATTTGGGAGAACAGACCAATCCCAATCTGGCTGCACCCTCCTGTCAGGGAGTTGTAGAGAGCAAGAAGGTCCCTCCTGAGCCTTCTTTTCTCCAGGCTGAGCCTCCCCAGCTCCCTCAGCCACTCCTGATGCTCCAGCCCCTTCCCCAGCTCCCTTCCCTTCTCTGGACACGCTCCAGCCCCTCAATGTCTTTCACGTAGTGAGGGGTCTGGAACAGACTCCCAGATTCATGGTGCCTCAGCAGTGCCAGCACAGTGAGCTGTTTAATGACTGCTTATAAAAGCATTTGGCTTTCATGATAAATCCTATCATGAAACTGCTTAAGTGTATTTAAAAAGCTTTGACTAGGAATCAGTTCAACACTGAGCGTTTGCATGTTCTATGTTGACACTCTTCTCACAGAACAGATCATGGAAATAGTGTACATGGGCTTTTTTGAGGGGGGGAGTTGAGGGAGAAGAATCAGTTTGCTGCTTCAGATTACCTCTGTATTAACCGTGGAGGAAGTTATCTGTATTTGCTACAGAACTATTCAGCTGTTTATGTTAAAAATAAGAATTAAAGTGCAGGAAGGGAAGAGCATGCTGGAAGAATATGCAAGATAGACCGAGTTAAAAGGATAATCCCTAGAGAAAGAGATCTAAACAGTTATAGAATCACAGAATGGTTAGAGTTGGAAGGGACATTAAAGCTCATCTCATTCCACCCCCATGCCATGGGCGGGGACACCTTCCACTAGACCAGATTGCTCCAAGCCCTGTCCAGCTTGGCCTTGGACACTTCCAGGAATGGGGCAGCCACAGCTTCTCTGGGCAACCTGTGCCAGGGCCTCACCACCCTCACAGGGAAGAATTTCCTCCTAATACCTAATTTAGGCCTACTCTGTCAGTTTGAAGCCATTCCCCCTTGTCCTGTCACACCATGTTCTTGTAAATAGTCACTCTCCATCCAAGTCCAGCTGAAAGTTGAAGCAAGCCTTGCTGATCAAGGCACTGTGGCAGGGGAGAAGTAGGTTATTACTTCAGCAGTGATTTTAAGAGAGAAAAAAAGAGAAAACAATTCTGAAATTGTTGATAAACCATTTACAAAACCACATTTTCCCATACATCGGATGTAGAGTGGGTGGTATTTCTGCTCCTTACCCTCTTTATTCTGCACCATACATTTCTTTTCTTATGCACATCACAGGCTGTGCCTACTTTTGATTGGAAGTGAGGCTGATTTACAGGAAAAAGAGGGGGGGAAAGGCAGTTACATGTACAATAAATGGGAAAACATGTCTTTTAAACTGGGCTGACAGGCTTGAGCACGTAATTTCTGCCCCTCACCAAGGGTAAAGTGAGTGCATAACACTGCAACAAATCACCAAGGGATCTTACTAATAGTGTCATTAAAATTACAGCACATCCCTTGTCACTGTAAACGTTTGTGTGTCATCCAGCTGTTGGCTTCACTCTCTTCCTTAGTGGAGTTGTTTATTACAGCATTTAGACAGACCTTGGCACCTCCTACCAACTGCTCTCTAGGCCAACATTAAACTTTGTTTAAGAAGCAGGTTTTTTTAGCCACACATTTTATAAAGTGGTGCAATACCAGTCTTTGCCGCAAGCCCATATCTGTTTGATGATACCAAGATGTGTCTGGAAGAGTTTCCTCCTCACTTCTGTGTTTTTCTCATTGCCAGGGCTTTATTCTAAATTGCAGCCATCTGTTGTGAGTCTGCACTCCATGGGTTAAAGTGTATTTTGATATTAGGACAAGCTTTCATTATGTTTTCCCTCTTTCCCCCTTTCTCCCACCCCCCCAGTTTGGAACTTTAGGCTTTCTAGTTAAGCTTTTATGGTGGCCACAAACAGGTGCGTGCTTTACAGAGGGTCTCATTCTGCAGCTCCCACTGGTATCCCTGGCCTCCTGAACTCCCTTTTGCTACCTCCTTCCCCCTCAATAATTTTTTATGAATGATAGCTTTTCAGCACCCTGGGAACAGCTTGTTGGGAAAAACACTCTTTGTGGGGTGCAGTCAAATCCTACACATTTTTCCAAGGGTTTTTTATGAAAGGACTGGTTCTGTGTTGCAGGTATGACGTACGTGTGGACTCCCCCTCTCTGCTGGCTCCCTCACCTCCTGCTTCTGTGATTCACTGTGATAAATTTGCTTTTTAATAATGCCGGTAGACTCTCGCCACAGGTGCTTCTCAATTAAAATCCACTTTGTTTAAAAACTGAAGGCTTGTTTAACTGAGCCCCTGGGGAGACTTGTCAGATCCCAGGATAGGTGACACAAATAGATTGGTGACCCTCTGGAGCTGCATTGAAAATACCATATCCTAGGGTACCAGAGGGCAGCGTCGCTCTGAAAACAAATCCGCATGTTTGAGAAACCCTGAGTGGAATCCCTGGGACTTGTCGTTTTCAGTGTGGGGCCTTTTTAATCCATCTTTTAGCATTCTGTTTTGTTCTTGCTACCCTTCTCACACCCCCTCCCCCC